>SNQJ01S0024134.1:44690-71388 GCA_010110895.2 Picea sitchensis | reverse complement strand
GTTTGCTCAGTGCGCCAGAGCGAGATGTTACACAGGCAATCTCAGAATTGTAGAGCAACAACTTGTGCGCATTGCAGTGCCTAGTCTTGTGCGCAGGTTTGAGGAAAGATGCCATTGCAGCTGTTGTAGCTAGCAGATCACGTTTGGTTTGGACTATCTCTTGGTTAGGGTTTGGATTATCTGATCAACTCTTGTTGATGCGCTATCCTTGGGGAAAGGTGCACTACCCTTAGTTTGGCTATATAGCGTATGGTTTTCTTTCGAATGATTCTCTGTCAAGGTTAAGGTGCCCGGAGGGTGGCCTCGACCTATGGTTCGGTGACAATAGTGATATTGTCAATGGTAAAATGAGCACATCCATTTTATTCTAACATCTTTGTTGGGATAACTTTACAATTTTATTGGGGAAATAACACACTTTTCATTGGAGAAAAATTTCACTTTGAATCTAAACAAAGTTTAATTTCATCTCGATAAACATTACATTGAATCAATTTTCAACTTTTCATTGGCGTGTTTTAAAACTTTTAATGTGGTAAAGTTTGAGTTACACTTCGATGATCTGAGACAATTTTCACTTTCGAAACATCGAACATCAAAGAAAGTTTTGACTTCTATTCATACCACAATCAGAGTAATTTTAATTTTTTTGTAAATGAAAGTTTGAAGTGACCTTCAATTCATAAAGTGTATCATAGTGAATTTTAACTTAAGTGGACTTACTATTATGATGGAAGTTTAAAATTTCTTCGATGAGAACTTCAAAAGACTTAGTTGATGAACTTTTAATTTAGAAATTTTTGGGTTTTTTATGGCAGGGGAGTTAGGAAAAATGAAAACTTATTTTTCAGAGAAATTCAATAACTTAGAAGGAAAAATGGATTTTGTAATAAGAAGACAACAATATTTCAAGAAAAATATAAAGTTGTACCCAAAATTTATGCAAAATTTTAGGTTGTGATGAGGTCTCAACACAACTCTTTAGAAAACAAATAGGGTTTATTTCTTTTGCAAATATGTCTTTTAAAATGTGGAAACAAACTTTATCAACAAACATGTCGAAAGCATAAAATACTCATCAACCCAAAAAATTCCTGCAAGCGTTGATTAATCGACGTACAATCAATATTACATATATCGGTAGACTGAAATAATGATTATGGACACTTAACGTTGATTAAGAGATGTATAAAATGTCTCTTAGCCGATGTCATTACTCTATTGTCAGTTAAGCAATGTTTGTCGGGGGGAGAAGACAAATTTCACCCATTTTCACTAATTTAAGACATTAAAAATGTTTTTTTTCAAGAAACGTCAAATCAAACATCAGATTTTTACCCCAAATGTAGTAATGATGGGTTTCATACTTGAAACAATCCCTCTAATCCAACTATCCATGGGATACAAGTGTTTATCTACTCTTACAACCTCTAGATGGGGCACCGAAGAGAAAGAGGGAGAGGGGGGGGGATTTTTTGACCTTTTCAATCCTTATGTGGACCCAAAATGGATATGTGAGTGTTGAGACTATCAAGAATACATATCTAGCTAACCCAAGTATAAAAAATCAAACATGAATGTCAGGGTTGATTTAAAAGAAGGAGAATGTCTAGCCAAGAAAGCCACCAAGGAGTAAAGAGGACCAAATAAGTATGACCTAAGAAAATAACAAAGGGGGTCTTACCTATATCTATACATCAAATGGGGTAAACACATTCATAAATATAGACTTATACAAGGGGCTAAATAATGGGGAAACTCCAATGCCAATAATCCATCCTACGATGTTAGGAGGCCCCAAGGTTATCTTTATTCTTTGAGTGCAAGGATGTGAAATCCATGTACTACAACATTGAGTAAATATAGTCTTCAATGTCTACATGTTGGTTTCAAATATATGTTAGTTATAATGTATTTGGTACATACTAGGAAGAATCCTCTTCCCTCCTCCATGAACTACATTTGTTGTTGAGATGAGATAAGATGTTATACACACCATTTAATAACATATATTTCAAACATGCTTCAATGATATTTTTATTTTTACAATGCTTCATGAGTTTTTTAATACCTTGTGTTGTTTATATAATCATTTGATATAAAATGTGGTAGAATTTCAAATAATATTGTAGACCTTGATTAACTTAGTGGTTTTATACATAGTGTTTTGGAAATTTTGAAGGATATCACATATAACAACTACTTGTATTATCTTATAGCCCCATCTTGAAGGTGGAATGTGAGTAGAATGGTTATGGATGTGTGGTGAGTGCTCTATTAACAACCATATTCCATAACCTATTTAACTTAATATGTTTTCTTTCTAATACTTTAAAGTGATGAATTTTGGCATTAAGTTTGTGGTTTTGAAAGGTACTCCACAATAGTGATTATTTGTTCATGGCTTTTATGGTCTAGTCCAAAATTAGTGTGAAGGATTTAGTCATACATAAAATTTACATTTTTCGGGTATTTAGATAATTGCATATTGAATAGCAATGGAGTGAATGGGATTTTTAATAATCTACAGAGCAATATTTAAAGATAGAGGATGATAAATCTTTTTCTTGTATAACATTTTAAAAGAGTGAAAAAATAGCAAAATTCATGCCCCATTCATAAAAGTAGAATTTTTGCAAATCACATATTATGAGTGTTTTTATGTTACCCCCGTAGAAACTCTTTTCCAATACGACAATGTCCCTATTTATTAATGGTGTCAAATTTGAAGAATTTGGGATATATTGATCTATGAGATAAGATTTCATACAAGTATCCAACACATTATGTTATTGCAACACATGTCATCAACTAACTTCTATAGAAAAAATATGGTCTATGCATCATAAGAAGATATCCACTTATCAGCAAAGAATATACTCAACTAATTAATGATCCCATTTTTCAAACAATACATTTCTCACCATAAGATCAGATCATCATAAGTCTTATAAAAATGCACTCGAGTGCTAATACACATTTTAATGGCACCATGCTCCAACATACAAATGATAAAATGATATGTTATTGAGAAAACTCCAATTCATTATAAGAGTGGTTAGAAAACATGAGATAAATCTAAATCCAACTAGAGCTATATTTTAAATTTGAAAATAATGTCTTTATATTTCAAGCCTTCTCTCAAGATATTTGGAAAATAGTCCAATTCAAAGACTTGAGTAGATAATAATGAAATGGAACATCAAGACCAACTCGATTATTGCTAAATTTATTTTAAGGTGATTGCAACTACCACCATACATTATTCTGATGTTGGGCATAATCAACATTTTTGTATGGTAAAATAAAGAAAATATTGAATGCTCCTTTGGGTCAATTTCAAAGCGCATGGATGGATTTGATTGAGTAAACTAAATTCTTTATTACATTACAATGGACTGGAATGCTTGAGGATAGTTAACATTTTAAATAATGATCTAACCTTGTGTGTGAAGTCAATTATCCAATCCTCGGAAGAGAATGAAGCTTGGTAATTTGAAATTTGTTTGATATTATCACTTTTATCACTTTCATAATGTACGTACAACTAAATAATTTATCTACTTTATAATTTAGTATGATTCAGACATACTTTAATGATTTAAATTAACTTAAGATAAAATTTAACATGAACCGTATTAAATTATTTTTAATTATATTTTTATGGAAATTTTAAAATTATAAATATAAAAAGTTTATTACTACTTTCAAATTAATAAATCAACTAAAACTTCATTTATCTATTAAATAATATTGCTATTTGAAATCATAGAATTTTCATTACTTTTTGGATTGTATGACTTAACTTTATTGCGAATATGTTGACATAAACAACTCAACAAAGTGAAATTTATATCATTAACTAATTGAGACTTAATTCAAGGAAAATATCAAAATAACATTAATACATAAACTATACTTTAATTTTTATTAGTTTTTACATAGGTCATATTTAATTATATATTTATTAATATTAATTTTTATTTTAATTAATTGCATACAAATTTAAATTTAATTAAATAGTTACATTTTATTTTAATTTCTTAATTCAATATATACAAACTAATATTTCCTTACATAATCAATAATAATGCATATTTAATGATCTAAACTTAAATTTAATATGCTAAATCCATTTTTATATTAATTTAAATACAATTCAAAACATTTTCAATAGTAAGATTCATCTTTCAATACAATGAATAAACTTGGGAAATTATCAAGACTTAAAAGTTTCATTAATTGTTATGTACATAGATCATTTAGTGATTTCATTCTCATATAATTTCATTGGCTTATTAGAAAATACTTGTATTGAGAGGCCCTTTCTACAACCCAGAAGGAGATGTGTAATTCTATGTTCAAAGTAGGGTTGACACATGACATTTTTTTTAAAATAAGAAAATGTTAACAACAAAAAAAATTATTCCAATGTTAGCCCACACACATTATGATCACTATGCATATAAATACCTTACCCCAACAAATATTACTTTCTCCCATAATTCTCTAATGAGCATGTGAGTATATTACATCAATCTCAAGGGAATCTCCACATATTATTGTTTTGGTGTAATATTTTTGCACATAAAGTTGTAATAAAGTTAATTTTTCCTTTGGAACAAATTTGTGGTTTGTTTGATTCATTTATGTAGTATATTATTTACATGGTTTATAGAATAATCGTTTGACTAAGGTTGAGGTCATGAGTTCTAAAATGAAAAACCAAAATTATATATGAAACTATGCAACTTAATTGTTGAATACATTATGATTTGGAAAATAAAAAACCCACATTATTTATATGCAACATAAATACATTACAGATTACATGTTCTGCAATCGTTGTGGTAACGAGTTGGAAAATGAAAACACACATTATTGACCAAAGCATTGAAACATTGTATGTAATGTAAGACATCACTAAGTTATGTTCTTTCATTTATATCACTAAGTTATGTCATGAATTGGCATCCAATCATCTATGGTCTCTAACCAAGCATAGATCCATCCTAACTCTAGATCTATCAATTTCCAAAAGGGATCAAATCCGTCGAGGTGTGAACCTTATTGAACTTTTGCTCCCTCAAAATGGATTTGATCCCACTTAGCACTTGATAGATCCGGAGTTAAGATGGATCTTAATTGGTTCCACAAGGTTCTGCATTCATATTTCACATTTATTAAATTAATCATTACAAGGTTTTTCAATAGTAAAAAAATTCAATTATAAATATGATAATATAAGGTTAAAATGAGTCTAAATCTCCACTCCACCAATATATTTATATATTAATAATTAACAAAAATTCAAAAAAAAAATTGAATTATGTTTTACATTCTTATGGAAAATTAATTTACCAACATTCAAACATTGTACCATTCAGTAGCATTAATTTACCAACATTCAAACATTATACCATTCAGTGACACTTCATATATCGATACGTGAAGGCTTGCATATGGAAAAATGACATTCAAATGCTATGCCATTAAGTGACATTACATACATTAAGATATTGAGACATATGGATAAGTGTTATTGAGCTATGTGGGGAATCTATAGAGACCATAAAAGCATCTTTTTGTGTTATTGTGAGGCCAACCAACTACCCAACGCCTTGCTTTGTCCCAAGCAATGAACATTGCAACAACTCCCCCAAATCGGTCAAGGGTCAGTCAACCGTCCCCGATTTGTTTTTTTGAAGGATGGTAGAACCGTACCTAGAAAGTCCCCGATTTGAGCCCGGGACAGGTTGGACGTCCCCAAGTCCCCAATGACGTCCCAATAGATTTTGGAACATTTCCTAACCGTCGAGAAGTCCCAGGTATACTGAAACATAGGGTAAGAGGGGTTTTTTAGGGGGGACTGGTCCCCGTGCAACATATGTTTTAAGTAATGATATATTAATTTTGTTAACAAACTTTAAGTTGCTTCATTAAAAAGTTTAATGTTTTATTATTATCATAATTAATTAATAAATAAATGTTGTTTGACTAAATTTTAGTGTGTTATTTTGCATGTATTAACATGATATAATTATTTTTTTAATTCACTTGGTTGTTACAATAATTCTATGAAAACACTATCTAACAACCCTCTTTTACCATCAAAGTTTGTGTTTGAATATTGGAAAGTTATCTATTGATTTAGTGCTTCATTGTCCAACAACTAATTGATAATTTTGATGGTTATTTATGCAGTAAATAATTGATTTCACTACTGATATATATTTTTGTTTACTACTGTAATTTAGGACAACAAGCTTCACTTGCTTGTCCCTTTAATATTTAAGCTTGTATCTTGGTTATTTATCTTGTCTCGGGCAGGTGTAACACTTTGGTGCAGGTACCCAAGTCTTTGGAAACCATCCTACATCCGCAAGAATATTTTCCAAGACATCCTCCACTTCGTATCTTGACCTACAAGGGAATCACCTTCCATTACTCCACTTTCCATCTCATTTCCCCCCAGGGTCGCTCGGGATTCCCTCCTTGTGTAGGATTTCTCCTTCACTAAAGTGAGGGGAGTACCTATCTAAGGTCACAGTGCATAGGTATTCCCATAGTTCTCACCATCTTATGGATTGGGTCAGGATTTTCCCAATCTACAATTTGTGCGATAACATGGGGTAAAGGTTTCCTCTCTTTCATCCTTACCAAATGATGTATTGAATCCTTGTAGAATTGTCTAGTAAGCTATTTCACCTAATAGAAATCTATTAGGAACAAATTTGGTCAAAACCTGCACAGAGGATTTCATACACCATAGAACTTTAAATAAGTGTAGTCTTCTTGCATATACCAACTTCCTATGGTTTTAATCAATATTATTGCATCCTTACGAAGTATAGGGTATTATTTGCAGAAGATGAGTTTGTGCAATGGTGCAAGGAAGTGGTCACATAATTGATCATAATTTCTTTTGAACTTGTTTTCCCACACTACCTGACAATATACATGCACATGTGTCTCTACCATATGTCAATTCCATCTCAACCCAAGAAAAGAGTTGGAAGTACATGTTATATCCATCATATAAGAGGCCATGTAGAATGTAGGTACAACTCCAATTGTGGCTCCGGATTTCTATGTTTTTTTAGTATCTCTATTTAAATAATGGGATAGGATTGCAACCCAATTGCAAATATTGTTATTGGTTATGATAGTATAAACTAAGGGTACCCATGCATCCTTAAAATGCACACATTTGTTTCTCTCCATAAATCCTACAAATGAGAACCATTGAAGATATATAAGGGTCCCTTTTAAGTTTATCATGGTATATTTCCATTTGTTTTTCCAAATATCTTGTTATCCTCAACCCACTAGATGGTCAGGATTTCCTTAATATCATCCTTCATGTGGAATTGTTCAACAAAAATTGTAATAATGTGTTTCTCAAGCTCATGTAGTCTATAATATATTTCAATCTCTAAGGCTTGATATAACCCAATACATCTCTCTTTATAATTAATAAAATATCTTGTATTAACATTTCTATGGGTTATGATCCACTTGATTGCCTCTAAGACATGGCATGATGGGAGTCTTAGTTGCAATGTAATGCGGATGAGATATCCTGATGTTGATTAAAACTATGTCATCTACATTCCTCATGTTTGCATCACTTGGAGGAGCTACATCAAGGTAGTCCTCCTCCCTAATCTTTATGTATATCTCTCCCCAGTTGGGGAAAAGAATTTGAGAATTGACTTGGGATTATATATCTTTATATATGATAAGATCTAATTAGACATCAGTTTTTTATAATTTAAATAATAGGGGTTTGTCTAGATTGACCTCCATGTCACTCTCAACTTGCTCAATAGTTTCAATGTCAAGATTTTTTTGCTTTCGATGATCTATTTGGTGTTCTAGGAGTGTTTTTGGGAGTCATGTTATCCGAAGAATTACAAATGAAACTAGCATTAAAAATATTCCTTGTTTTTTACATATTAAAAAGTTTATTATTTTAGTCAACAATTTGACAAAGAAAAACCATGCTTTTAAACATAAAATGTTTTTCCTTAAGTTTCTAGATTATTCTAAAAAAGTGATTTTAGAGATTTCAAAAATAAACTTAAAAAAGGATGTGTTCTTGAAAATTACTTGGATAATTTGAGAAAAATTATTCAAGACTTGAAAAATTAATGAGTATCGGAACTCAAAACCACTAATGACCGAAAAATTATAAACAAAGCGCTAGATGAAAAGTCAAATACGAACTTTGTTGTCTATAATAGACATGATAATTTGTTGTGGAAATATAAAATCTTTAAACAAACTCAAATTGTAAACTCAACAATTTTCTCAATCAACAAGAGACTTAAAGAATTCTGGTAATTTTCGTAATAGTGAAATGGACGAGTGAAATCAGTCTTATAGAAATGTTTTTGAAAATATCGATCATAATGGATTATGCACATCTGATATTTGATCAAATTTTATTATATTTTCATATTTGATTCCAATCGAACACTTTATCTACCAGTTCCAAACATGAATGACAACAACTATCGGAACAACCTTTAAAATTTATTTGGAGTTACATCTACACTTTGACATAAACTTTATAAAACTAGTGAAGCATTTATTTCCCATACTACATGCCTTGATCAGTGAGAAAATCAACAATTACTTTTTTGAAAAGATAGAAACCATAGCAATGCAATGTTCATCAAGAGACTTGCTATTCGAAAATCTTGATGGTTCCTCTAATGATCGGAGAATACTTTACATTTAACACCGGTGGTAAAAACCTATTATATTCTATAGCCAAAGTTCATTTTCACTCTGATTTGGAAAGTTCATTTTCACTCTGATTTGGAAAGTTCATTTTCACTCTGATTTGAGTTATGCTTCGATGATCAGAGACAATTTTCACTTTCGAAAAATTGAAAATCAAAGAAAGTTTTAAATTTTTTTGTAAATGAAAGTTTGAAGTGACCTTCAATTCATAAAGTGTATCATAGTGAATTTTAACTTTCATCGGGGCACAAAGTGGACTTACTATTTTGATGAAAGTTTAAAATTTATTCGATGAGAACTTCAAAAGACTTAGTTGATGAATTTTTAATTTAGAATTTTTTGGGTTTTTTATGGCAAGGAAGTTAGGAAAAATGAAAACTTGTTTTTCAGAGAACTTCATTAACTTAGAAGGAAAAATGGATTTTATAATAAGAAAAGAACAATATTTCAAGAAAAATATAAAGTCGTACCTAAAATTTATGCAAAATTTTAGGCTGTGATGAGGTCTCAACACAACTCTTTAGAAAAAATATAGGGTTTATTTCTTTTGCAAATATGTCTTTTAAAATGTGGAAACAAACTTTATCAACAAACATGTCGAAAGCATAAAATACTAATCAACCCAACAAATTCTTGCAAGCAATGATTAATCGACGTACAATCAATATTACATATATTGGTATATTGAAATAATGATTATGGACACTTAACATTGATTAAGAGATGTATAAAATGTTTGTTAACCGATGTTATTACTCTATTTTCGTTTAAGCGAAGTTTTTTGGGGGCGGGGGGAGAAGACAAATTTCACCCATTTTCACTAATTTAAGACATTAAAAATGTTTTTTCGGGAAACGTCACATCAAAAATCGGATTTTTACCCAAACTGTAGTAATGATGGGTTTTGTACTTGAAAAAATCCCTCTAATCCAACTATCCATGGGATACAAGTGTGTATCTACTCTTACAGCCTCTAGATGGGGCACCGAAGAGAAAGAGGGAGAGGGGGGCCAATTTTTTACCTTTCCAATCCTTATGTGGACCCTGTTATCCCCGATATCTAGGGATAACTAGGAGATCATGTCTCAAGGCCCACATGGTCCTAGACATGAAGTACCGAGAGCAGGAGCGACTTGAGCATGGCCCTAGAGAACTACTTGGAAATCTAGAAGCAAGGGCTTTGACTTGAGCATGTACTAGAGGGGCCATCTTTCTTCTTCTCGGCCAACTTTGTCTGTCGATGTGCAGGCTTCTACATCACTACCGGCTTGGGCTTTGCATGGAGAGGGACTCTTGCTCCATGGCGGTAATTGGTCGGTATCATGGTATGTGTCATATTTGATCATTATAACCTTCTTACATTATGCATTAGGTTCCTTTCATTTCATATGGCTGCTTGGATCTTACACTAATCCTCTTGTACTTTGTTGGGGTGATTGATGGGTAGCTTAGCAAGTTGGTATTCATGGGTTTGGTTAGCCACCAGAAAGGGGGTTCTTGTAGAGCCATCGTCCGCTCCACCATCTTATCACTTTTCCATCTTATATCCGGCTCATCCATCCCATTCCTAGTCACGGCCATTAGGAGGACCATCGGGTACATCTTGTCTTGTGGGAAGAAGGGGCTAAAGGCCAGGGGTAAAAGCGGTAGGTAAAAGATACAATATAGGAAAATGAAAACCTAGAGATGCTTCACCGGGGATCGGGAAGGCAATAAAGAGCCTCTCGATAGAAACTAGGGACCCTAAGAAAAATGAAATAAAATAAATGCAAGACCTAACCAGAGGATGGGAGGTCTCATCCGCAGGCATTACATTATGTTCCTTCTTAAGGTATTTGGCGGTGTGACATTGCCACCATCCGGTCACCAGAGCAGGTGACCTTTGGTTGCATAGCCAAGGAAAGAAGTCTCATCATGAGCAGCCTTCTCATTTCTGCGAAAACACTAGTAAGGTACTTAGTATCGACTCAGCCACCAAGCCAAGGCAGTGTCCTTTTCGTAAAGGCTTGTAGTAAAAATACAAATAAAGAAGATAAGGAAAAGGGGCTTGGAAAAATGCATCCATGTGGGTACAACTTCGCCTCCTACAAAGGCACCCATAGGCGACACTAGCCCTTGGTCTTACCACTGGGATCCTAAAACCATCATCTCTTTATACATGTGGTTGAATGACCCTTTGAAACTTTCCATCACTTGTAGGTATTAGCCCAATAAGTTATTATGCTTGTTTCCTAAATTTTGTGTATTATGTGGTGGAGTGCATGTAATGTCTTTGAGCTCTTAGATGATTTATTTAGAGTTTCATGCATATGTTTGATAAATTTAATGATGAGATATGATTTACATTGCTATGATGTATCTAGGACTAATGGGCCCCATGGAGGCGTAGTCTTTGATAATGCGGGACCATACACGTGAGGGCCAGTGCAGGAGGTTGATTACACATGGGAGATGTTTCGGATCTCCAAATTTTGAAAAATTATCAGTTGTGGGATGGAAGAAGCGAGACAAAGTTGTAGCTTGAGCCCGCAGGAGAAAGAAGGACACCCTCATTAGGACGTTTTGGTAGGGGACCTAGCCCATAGAGGATCAGTATTGCCAGATGGGGCCGTTAGCTTTAGTAAATCAGAGGCTATACAGGGTAACAGGCCCAATTCGAAGCCTCTGCTTGTGTCTTTGGAAGCTTCTGGCTGTCTTGGCGGAGTTCTGCGGGGAGCCCGGGGAGGGCAGTGTCTTGCGATGTGGATGATGATTATGCCCCATGAGGGATAGCGTCTCCTTACTAGGGGCTGCGATCTCATTGTGAAGCTCATTTTGGCATTTTAGCATGTAAAAAGTGACAAATTAATTGGATAATGTAATGCTCGATTACATGTGGTTGTTTTTAATGACCTATTTTGTTAATTAAGGTCCATAAGAATTATCATATAAATAGAGGATGTTTGCCCTCATTTTAACATAACACTTAACTTGTTCTCATTTGAGAGTGATACTTTTTAGCTTTTGTCTTGATTTATCTTCTCTCACACTTTTGATGAGAGTGCCAACTTCTTGGAGGAATTTATTTTGGCAAATTAGTTGCTTTTATTCATTGGAAGGTTTACAACTAGGTTATGGGATTATGCTTCCTCATAATCTTATGTAAGTGTTTCATCAAAACTTCTTGAATGATGAATAGTTTGATTAACATCTTACATTAATTGTTATCTTGTTGTTATGTGTGCTTGAATTCTTGAAACCCTAGAACCAACACACAAGTAGATTAGGTGGCTTCATGTCCCCATGAATAAAGAAACTTATAGCCATTTGATTTGGAAGGAGTTTTAGCCTAGCCATAGCTACACTAGATTCCCTCTTATCTTGAGTTGGTTTCAAGCACAAATTGAAGAAGAAGTCCTAGGCCTAATTGCTTAGTTTACACCTAGGGGTTTACTTCTAGGGTTTATGTAGAAGAAAGCACTTGTATGTAAAAACAACACTTTTCAGCCTAGATTTGTGTTTGTAAACTAGCCGTTTTTGCCAAAGAATCTTAAGGAAAAAGAGAGGGAAACTTTTCGCTAATAGCTACACTTAGGTAGTCTTTCCTTCTTAGGGTTGGGGTTGGTGGCCTTGCCATGGCAACCATCAAACCCTAACTCTCTCTTACAATCTAAGTTTGAGTTTCTCCTAAACCACTAGTCTCTAGCAACACCATCAAACCCTAACTCTCTTGTCCTTAAGTTTGAGTTTCTCCTAAACCACTAGTCTCACTTCATTTGACTCCATTAACCCAAGGCACTAATCTAGAAACCTTCTTGAGCTTGTTTATGCCTTAAACTCTCTTTCAAACTACTTTTAATTTGAAACCCTAACTAACCTAGCGTCTAACCCTAGCTTTTCTTTACTAACCCTAACAAGATGACGTCCTGCTAATTTTGAAATTGTGTTTGGATAGAAAGGTGCGGCCTAGTCATCTTGTCATAGTGATAGAGGTTTTACAAGTTTTCATTGGTTGAATTGGCTAAAACGTCTACTTCTTGGCTAGCTAACCCTGCAACAAAATTTATATAGGTGACGTCACATGTTTTGATCCATTGTTTGGCTTGCAACGTTGTGACTTTTCTCACCTCCTTTGATAGACCTTGAGTAATTGGTTACCATTTAAAGCTTATTTGACAAAACGTTTTGGCTCATTGTCTTTCTTTTTGACCTATTGAATTATGCTTGACATCATCTACATTGCAGCAACAATATATAGTGACGCAACAACTTTATATGTGTGAGCAGATTTGATATTTGTAGCATTGTGATATAACAAAGATTTAATCTTATACCTTGAATGCTCATTATCTCTCATGCTTTATTCAAGAAGTGATATTAGTCATTGGTCTTCATTTAGCAATCATTGACTTCATCAATAATAGCATTTAATCATTGCTCATATGTATATTTGAAGATAGTCTTTAATGCTTATGAAGTACTAACCCACTGCAAGCACATATTCTAGTTTTATCTGTCTTGTCTCGTAAACAGGTGCTATCCAGTGGAAGACATTCTTCTTGACTATCTCATCATTGGCAGTAATCTGTGAAAGGGAATCTATCTTTTTGATCCATTATACCTTTAGCCCTTCTTTAACCCAGATTGCTTAGGGATGTCTCCCTTGGACTAGCCATCCTAAATAGAAAGAGCTCCCCATCGAGGTGACAGTGGGTGGGGAAGCTCCTGTTATGCTGGTTTCAAGCCTTGACTCAAGTTCCTTAGACCTTTCCTACAAACCGTGCGATAACAGACCCAAAATGGATATGTGAGTGTTGAGAATATCAAGAATGCATATCTAGCTAACCCAAGTAGAAAAAATCAAACATGAATGTTAGGGTTGATTTAAAAGAAGGAGAATGTCTAGCCAAGAAAGCCACCAAGGAGTAAAGAAGACCAAATAAGTATGACCTAAGAAAATAACAAAGGGGGTATTACATAGATCTAGACATCAAATGGGGTAAACACATTCATAAATCTAGACTTATACAAGGGGCTAAATAATGGGGAAAATCCAATGCCAATAATCCATTGTACGATGTTAGGAGGCCCCAAGGTTATCTTTATTCTTTGAGTGCAAGGATGTGAAATCCATGTACTACAAAATTGAATAAATATAATCTTCAATGTCTACATGTTGGTTTCAAATATGTGTTGATTATAATGTATTTGGTACATACTAGGAAGAATCCTCTTCTCTCCTCCATCAACCACATTTGTTGTTGAAATGAGATAATATGTTATATACACCATTTAATAGCATACATTTAAAACATGATTCAATGATATTTTTATTTTACAATGCTTCATGAGTTTTTTAATACCTTGTGTTGTTGATATAATCATTTGATATAAAATGTTGTAGAATTTCAAATAATACAATAGAACTTGATTAACATAGTGTCTTTATACATAGTGTTTTGGCAATTTTGAAGGATATCACATATAACAACTACTTGTATTATCTTATAGCCCCATCTTGAAGGTGGAATGTGAGTAGAATGGTTATGGATGTGTGGTGAGTGCTTTATTAACAACCATGTTCCATAGCCTATTTAACTTAATATGTGTGCTTTCTAATATTTTAAAGTGATGAATTTTGGCATTAAGTTTGTGGTTTTGAAAGGTACTCCACAATAGTCATTATTTGTTCATGGGTTTTATGGTCTAGTCCAAAATTAGTGTGAAGGATTTAGTTATGCATACAATTTACATTTTTCGAGTATTTAGCTAATTTCATATTGAATAGCAATAGAGTGAAGGAGCTTTTTAATAATCTACAGAGGAATATTTAAAGATAAAGGATGATAAATCTTTTTCTTGTATAACATTTTAAAAGAGTGAAAAAATAGAGAAATTCATGCCCCATTCATAAAAGTAGAATTTTGACACATCACATATTATGAGTGTTTTTATTTTACCCCCGTAGAAACTCTTTTCCAATACGACAATGCCCCTATTTATTAATGGTGTCAAATTTGAAAAATTTGGGATATATTGATCTATGAGATAAGATTTTGTACAAGTATCCAACACATTATGTTATTGCAACACATGTCATCGACTATATTCTATAGAAAATATATGGTCTATGCATCATAAGAAGATATCCACGTATAAGCCAAGAAGATACTCAACTAATTAATGATCTCATTTTTCAAACAATACATTTCTCATCATAAGATAAGATCATCATAAGTCTTATAAAAATGCACTAGAGTGCTAATACACATTTTAATGGCACCATGCTCCAACATACAAATGCTAAAATGATATTTTATTGAGAAAACCCCAATCCATTATAAGAGTGGTTAGAAAACATGAGCTAAATCTAGATCCAACTAGAGCTATTTTTTAAATTTGAAAACAATGTCTTTATATTTCAAGCCTTCTCTCGAGATATTTGGAAAATAGTCCAATTCAAAGACTTGAGTAGATAATAATGAAATGGATCATCAAGACCAACTGGATTATTGTCAAAGTTATGTTAAGGTGATTGCAACTACCAACATACATTATTCTCATATTATTCTCATGTTAGGCATAATCAACAATTTTGTATGGTAAAATAAATAAAATATCCAATGCTCCTTTGGGTCAATTTCAAAGTTCATGGATGGATTTGATTGAGTAAACTAAAGTCTTTATTACATTATAATGGATTGGAATGCTTGAGGATAGTCAACATTTTAAATAATGATCTAACCTTATGTGTGAAGTCAATTATTCAATCCTCGGAAGAAAATGAAGCTTGGTAATTTGAAATTTGTTTGGTAGTATCACTTTTACCACTTTCATAATGTACATACAACTAAATAATTTATCTACTTTATAATTTACTATGATTCGGACATACTTTAATTATTTAAATTAACTTAAGATAAAATTTAACTTGGACCATATTAAATTATTTTAAATTATATTTTTAAGAAAATTTTAAAATTATAAATATAAAAATAAAATAAAAAATTAGTCCTACTTTCAAATTAATAAATCAACTAAAACTTCATTTATCTATTAAATAATATTGCTATTAAAAATCAAATTTTCATTACTTTTTGGTTTGTATGACTTAACTTCATTGCAAATATGTTGACATAAACAACTCAACCAAGTGAAATTTATATCATTAACTAATTTTATATCATTAATTAATTGAGACTTAATTCAAGGAAAATATCCATTAATATCTAAAGTATACTTTAATTTTATTAGTTTTTACATAGATCATATTTAATTATATATTTATTAATATTAATTCCTAGTTTTTATTTTAATTTCTTAAATTGTATACAAATTTAAATTTAATTAGATACATTTTATTTTAATTTCTTAATTCAATATATAAAACTAATATTTCCTTACATAATCAATACTAATGCATACTTAATGATCTAAAATTAATATGCTAAATTCATTTCTATACTAATTTAAATACAATTCAAAACATTTTCAATAGTAAGACTCATCTCTCAATACAATGAATAAACTTGGGAAATTATCAAGACTTAAGAGTTTCATTAATTGTTATGTATATGGATCATTTAGTGATCTCGTTCTCATACAATTTCATTGGCTTATTAGAAAATACTTGTATTGAGAGGCTCTTTCTACAACCCAGAAAGGAGATGTGTAATTCTATGTTCAAAGTAGGGTTGACACATGACATTTTTTATAAAATAATAAAATATTAACAACAACAAAAAGTATTCCAATGTTATCCCACACACATTATGATCACTATGCATATAAATACCTTACCCCAGCAAATATTACTTGCTCTCATAATTATCTAACGAGCATGTGAGTGGATTACATCAATCTCAAGGGAATCTTCACATATTGTTGTCTTTGTGTAATAGTTTTGCACATAAAGTTGTAATAAAGTTAACTTTTCCTTTGGAACAAATTTGTGGTTTGTTTTGATTCATTTATGTATTATATTATTTACATGGTTTACAGAATAAGTGTTTGACTAAGATTGAGGTCATGAGTTCTAAAATGAAAAACCAAAATTATATATGAAACTATGCAACTTAATTGTTGAATACATTATGGTTTGGAAAATGAAAAACCCACATTATTATATATGCAACATAAATATATTACATATTACATGTTCTGCAACCGTTGTGGTAACGAGTTGGAAAATGAAAACATGCGAGTTGGAAAATGAAAACACTCATTATTGACCAAAGCATTAAAAAATTGTATGTAATGTAAGACATCACTAAGTTATGTTCTTTCGTTGATATCATCATAAATCATTTACATAAACCAAGAGTAGTAGACAAAGAGAGCACTCATGAGAGTGATATGCTAGGATGACATGAATTGGAATCCAATCATCTATGGTCTCTAACCAAGCATAGATCCATCCTAATTCTAGATCTATCAATTGTCAAAAGGGATCAAATTCGTTGAGGTGTGAACTTTCCTCAACTTTTACTCCCTCAAAATGGATTCGATCCCACTTAGCACTTGATAGATTTGATCCCACTTAGTACTTGATAGATCTGGAGTTAAGATGGATCTTAATTGGTTCCACAAGGTTCTCCATTCATATTTCACATTTATTAAATTAATCATTACAATGTTTTTCAATAGTAAAAAAAAATCAATAAATATGATAATATAAGGTTAAAATGAGTCTAAATCTCCACTCCACCTATATATTTATATATTAATAATTATCAAAAAATCTAAAAAATAAATTTAATTATATTTTACATTCTTATGGAAAAGTAATTTACCAACATTCAAACATTATACCATTCAATGGCATTAATTTATCAACATTCAAACATTATACCATTCAGTGACATTGCATATATACTAATACGTGAAGGCTTGCATATGGACAAATGACATTCAAATGCTATGCCATTAAGTGACATTGCATACATTAAGATAGTGAGACATATGGATAAGTGTTATTGAGCTATGTAGGGAATCTATAGAGACCATACAAGGGTCTTTATGTGTTGTTGTGAGGCCAACCAACTACCCAACGCCTTGCTTTGTCCCAAGAAATGAACATAGCAACAACTCCCCCAAATCCAATCCCCGCTCCCATTGCCAATGTTACCAAAGACAAATTTTCATCTACATGGATCAACCATCCTCTTTTAATATTACTGTCACTGCCATTGTCTCCAACAGGGATTTTCTTTGACTTATCTTTTCGATTGCATGGTGGTAGAGGAAACCCACATAAGCACTTATTCTTTTGAAATGAAGACTCACTAAAAGTGTAAAATTGTGTCCCTGTTGGGATTGGCCCACAAAGGATATTAGATGAAACATCTAGATAGGCCAAAAATGATAATTTAGAGAGCTCATGGGGAATTTCTCCACTCAATTTATTTTTGGCCAAGTCCAACTGCTCCAAAGTAGATATCTCACTTAAACTTGTAGGTATTTTTCCTTCTAACTGGTTCCCAGATAAATTTAGCAATCGCAAGATACTCATAATTCCTATGCTTACGAGGATTTCTCCAGTAAGATTATTGCTAGACAAATCAAATATAGTGTTTGTTCTCATGACATATGACAAATTATACTCTATCCCTTTTATGTATTCTTCCATTGTAGAATCATACTCATACATTTCCGAAACATTTCTAAATCCATGGAGTTTTTCAAGATCATATGGTATTCTTCCACTGAATCTATTGTTGGATAAGTCTAACACAGACAAGTTGGTGAAATTTGTGATCCATTGAGGAATACTACCATGGAGATTATTGTGGCCAACGTTTAAAAATCCCAACCAAACAAAATTTGCAAGGTATGAAGGAAGCTCACATGTGAATCCATTATTCCTTAAATCTAATACTTCAAGATTAGTACAATTGACCAATGATGAGGATAGAGACCCAGAAAAGTTGTCAGAATAAGCTGTGAAATAAAGTAAAGAAGGGTAGGTGCACATGGTAGGAATAGGTCCATCCAAGTTGTTTATTGATAGAGATAAATAATGAAGTGAAACCAAACCATTAATATTATTAGGAATACTACCAAGAAAACTATTATTCTATATGTTTAGAGTCATAATATCCTTTAAGTGACCTATGTTATATGGGATTTTCCCAGTGAATTTGTTTGAATCTAAATATAAGAACTGTAATGAATGAAGTTTTCCTATGGCTCTTAGAATTGTCCATGTGAAATTTTTGTTCGAGAGAGATAGGACTTCAAGCTTCTTGAAATTTACAATGGCTTTAGGGATGCTATCGATGAGCCTATTATCATCCAAATATAGGATAATCAATTTACTCAAATTAACATGGGTTATAGAAATGCTACCAATGAACATATCTGAATAAAGATGTAGTGTGCTTAATTGAGTCAAATTGAAAATGGCTTTAGGGATATTGCCAGTGAGTTTGTTTTGAGAGACATCTAAGTGGGATAACTTGGTCAAATTGAAAATGGCTTTAGAAATGTTGCTAGTGAGATTGTTTTGAGAGAGATCTAAGTAAGTCAACTTGGCGACATTGAAAATGGCTTTAGGAATGCTACTAGTAAATCTATTTCGAAAGAGATATAAGTAAGTCAACTTGGCGAGATTGAAAATAGCTTTAGGAATGCTACTAGTAAATCTATTTCGAGAGAGATCTAAGAAGGACAACGTGGTCAAATTGAAAATGGTTTTCGGAATGCTACTAGTAAATCTATTTTGAGAGAGATCTAAGTAGGTCAACTTAGCCAAATTAGCAATGTCTTCAGCTATGTTAGTGATGTTGTTGAAAGAGACATCTAAGTAAGTCAACTGGGTCAAATTGGCAATGAATTTAGGAATAGAACCGGAAATATTAAGGCCAGAAATACAGAGTTGTATAAGATGTGTCAAATTACCCAATTGACGTGGTACTTTGCCTGAGAATTTGTTGTAGTCTGAAGCCGAAATATCGTTTATGAAGCAAGCCCAACTCCGCTGGAATAAAATTGTTGCTGAAGTCAATTGCTCACAACGCTTTAAGCCGGCCAAACTCGGGTGGAATTCCCCCAGTTAATCCATTACCAGAAACATTGAAACTGCGCAATAATGACAGATTGCCAAGACACGGTAAAAGGGTACCTTCCAACGACCAACCCTTGCAAGGGTACCTTCCAAGGGTAAAAAATCTTGGATTGGAGAGGTCAATGTCGACCACTCTTATGGTGTGTCGTCTGCAGCGAATGCCATACCAGGAGCATATATTCTCCAAGTTTTCCACCGTCCAGTTGGAGAGGATGCGAAATGGATTGTTTGTGATGGAATTTTTGAACGATAAGACAGCATCGAGACCTTTCTCTCGTGGGCGTCCATTGATGATAACATCAATTTGTGTTCAGAATCAGAATGACGCTGCAACATCTTCCCGAGTTGAGTAATTAATAGAAGTTGCTGCAGGTAGATAGGAAGCCATGCACAGAAGCAATAATATCACCAGAAGAAGATCCATTTCTCCCTCTCTACAAACTCTTTCAAAGAATGTGAGTTGTGTTCGTGGCTACCTACGCACACACATATATATATACGCTAGCGGTTCTAATAAAGAAGACGTGTCGAAGTCTCATTGGAAATGTGGAGTTGGTGGCACATAGAAAGGAAAGCATCTGTAAATTGTAGAATCACTTTATTGAAACCTATTTCCAACACTCATGTGCTGTTAGAGGATTGAAGTCAAGTCAATTCAAGCAAAATCTTGTTCGAGAAGCCGAGCGACAACGTGCGACTTTTAGACGACTGACTTGGGGGAGGGGGGATGGCGATGAAAGGAAAGTGTGGAATCTCTTCATTAAAGAAAATTTCCCAAATGAGCGCATCATAGGAGAGGGTATTCGCCAACTATATCACATAGGAGAGGGTATGCAGATATCTCCGCCAACTATATCAAATGAGCACATCATAGGAGAGGGTATGCAGATATCTCCGTCAGGGCTATGGACGCTCGCTGGAAGCGGAGCAAGGTTTGTGATGTCGGGGTGACTTCGTCGGGGCTATGGATGCTCGCTGACAATGGAGCAACACCGTAGCAAATGAATGAAGGTAACTAAAAGGCCTAGTGTCAATGAATGTTTTACTAAACTCTTGTCGAAAGAAGGCGTGATTCAAAGTTATAGGAAAAGAAGGTTGAATAAAGGTTTAAAAAAAAAAAAACCCACAGGTAGGCCCAGATGCATCAACCGGGGAAGTTCCAAATGCAAAGGTAAAAGAAGCTCCGATGAAAACCAGTTAAGTTCCTAATCAAACTTTTGCATCAGCAGAACTCGAGGAAGGAACAGAGTTTCTGCTTTCGCCCAGTAAGTCGCCATTTGTATAGCACTCAACACACCCTAAAAAGCCTATGTCAATTTTTCACTTTTTGGGTACCACTCGATTTTGCACGATCTAAATTCGATTTTATTTTGATAAATGTTTTGAATTTGCTTGTTCTCTTAATGCTCATTAGCTATTCAGGTCTATCTAAATCCATAAATTAAAAGGGACTAACACTTTAGGAATTTCCTACCAAAACAATTCACTCGACGCGCTCAAGATTCGACATCGGAAGAAAGTTAAAGGTGAAAAGGAATCACTCGGAAAATCTCAATCGTCGAGCACTGATATTCATTGGTATCAGCAAAAGGAAGTTTTGTTTCACGACAAGTACCACATACGGAGTTCGTCGACAGCCGATCCCCTTCGGCATCAGCAAAAGGCGAAGGGAGTAACGTTTTAAAGGAAAGGAAACGATATCACCGACAACCGATCACCTTCGGCATCGACAATTTTTCGAAGACGCTAACCCAAAGGAAATTACACAATACGTTTATCCCCAATCGTCAATCCCCGATACCTTTTTGGCATCGACAATCCCAAGTTTATTTTAAGAATGCACAACTTGAAGAAAGTCCCGACTCCGACTAAATACTCACGAGTTAAGTCACTGATCTTCATTGTCACGTGTCCTAAGCCAGTTTGGTCACGTCAGCACCGTACGATGAAATCGATCGGCGTCGGAGGTTTTTCGCAGAAGGATGTCAACGAAAACATCCATAGCACATCCTCGATCCTCGATCCGCCCACTAGGAAAGCGACACGATGGGACGTTTTAGCGCTAGATACAACTAGATTCTGATCTTTTAAGAGGTTAATTAATGCCAAATCTCGCATTAGTTACTACTTCGTGTGCGAATCAAAACAGTCATTTGAAATTACCGATAGAACACTTCACCCTCCACGCCTTCGTCATCAACCCACGATGAATTAAATTGCATAGATTTGGCGGTAGATTTGTTCGAATTTCACTCATCACCCGAATTAATTGGTTGATATGACACGGTAAGTTCTTCCTCATTTAAATTCTCTTGAGCCATTGTAAACAAGACCATTCTACGCGCAAAGGAGTTTCAGAGCATCCACAGGAGTGAGACGAGCAATTCAGAAGCTTCCGAGATCCCGTGAGTATCAAACTACAAGGTTTAGCAATCATTACAGGTATGTACCAGTCTGGATTATCTGTGTTTTCACTTCATATATACATTTTTATCCAATGTCGCTCTGTACACCGGCCCTAAAAGATTGTTTCATTTGCAGGAACAATGCCTCCAAGAAAACCAACCACCAGGCGATCTCTGAGAGCGTCAAAGCTAAAGGAACCAAGGTGGGAGAAGGCTCTTCCCCAACGGTCGCAAAACAACTAGAATTTTTCCCAAGGCCGGAACCAGTCATCAGGACATCCACCAAAAAGTTTTCCACTCAACCTCCAGCCTTTGGAGACATGGAGGCAAGCACAGGGACCAAGGCGATACTCCCGCACTGGGGATAACTCTTCAAGAAGACTAGTCGGGAAGAATTCCTAGAATATATCCCGCAAAACAACCCCGATATGAGAAATCTCGATGATGAGGTCTTTCCGAACATGCAAATATCATACTTGCACGTGGTGGCGAGTAGCACTCCAGTGTTCCCCTGCATAAAACTCCTAAAGTGGCTTATCAACCACACAGACACACAAAAATGTCTGATTAACGACGTCGATGGCGAGTGTGTCGAGGTTTTCCTTTTGGTAGAGGTGTAGAGTTATCACAAGCTTAGAGACCCAGAGGAGCGACTGAACACCGATTTCGTTGTAAACTTCTACGAGTGCCATGACATTGGCTGAGTGATAGCTTCATGGTGAAGAGAGAATAAGAAATATACCAATCGGACCTCCAGCTAGTACCAGATGACCAACTTAAGGGAGTCATATATCTATCTAATGGCCCTCATCTACCAGTTATATGGGGAGAAAGACTGTTCCAGGTTTTCAGAGGCATGGATGCCTCTAGCTTACACAGTGGCCATTTCTGGGAGAGCTTTCAACTGGGGATCCATCATTTCAAAGTAGATGAGCATCTGCATACAATAGGCTCAGACACCGAAAGAAGGAGAGACTCCATCCTTTCACATGGATTCGTATCTACTGGATGTCATATGTGCCAAAATGTTTTTGTCGACATGAAATTGAGCTGGCACGCCTCAGAACTCCCGGTCCATGTTTACTTCGGCATTTTATGGGAGAACAGGTACAAAAAATCCTAGTCCCTCATCTGCGATGAATTCATTGTGTGCATTCATTTTATTCTTTTCAATAAAGAGTGTCTGAGGCTATCGATTGCTACAAAAAAGGTGATAGAAAAGGTTGGCCACTAGTATCTGGATGAACGCAATACCTACATTAGGGTATTCTGGGCCACTAGAGCACCTCATCTCCGGCCAACACATGTCCCCGATTGGCTTGTTGTGGGGGGAATATGCTACCAGACCATACTACAAGGTTACAACGCTACTCTGGTAAAAGATAAGAAGCAGGCATTTATACCTTATGGATTCCATATAGGTTTCTACCTAGTAAACGACACCGCTCAAGATAAGCAGGAAGGACTGAGCCAATTGGAGTTTCGATTCCAGACCAGTCGTTTCCGCAAGAACGACCCAAAGTGTCTCATCCCGAAGCATGCATCGCAAGTGTCATCCTGCTGGCCATACGCCCATGACAAGTTTGAAGATGAGGTCTTCACAGAAAATGCTTAGGATTGGGATGAAGTTGTGGCAAGGATGGCTGACCTTAAGATGACCAGGTTCAGAGCCATGTGTCTGGATGAATAGGAAACAATCCTAGAACAATCCGCTCAAGGGGCCCTCAGGACCAAGGAAGAAATGATAGCAGCCGAAGTAGCAGAATCCCCCCAGGTAGCAGGCGAAACAACAGAGATTCCCCGGGTAACCCCGGTGCAAGATAGAAGTTCCCCTGAGGCTCAGGGCGCACAGGAGAGGGGGTTACTCATGTTATAACATGCGCAATGGATAATTGATCAGCTGCAAGATGACCTGGACGTCCTAAAAATGGCAAGTCTCCCTGAAGACAATTCGGATAGAAGCCAGACGGGCCCAAGCGGCCCTAAATTCATAGACCTTGATGAGATTACTGGGCTAGATGACCTTGAGTTTACAACGCCACTGGTCGGATCGCTGATAGGTGTTTTGGCTCAGCCAAGGACTGTCGAAGCATCGGGGAGGACCAGTGCGTCAAACCCCTTAAGTGAGCTGATAAAGATATATGATGATGATTAGAGCCCAGAAGTATCTCTTTTGACTCATGTGCATATCGAAGAAGAAAAGGGGGCAGAGAAGACATCATCCTCTGTTCCCGACGCCCAAATTTAGGAGGTTCCGCAGAAAGAACAAGAAGTCGAGAGTGTCCTGGACACTAATTTTCTCGATGCACCGGAGACCCAAGCAGACAGTCCAAAGGATGAGCCAGAGTCGAATGAGCCAAAGGAAGAAGCCCCACATTAGGAAATCGGTGTCTCAACATCCGATGAAAAAGTAAGTACTGAGCCCACCCCTGACGCCTCTATTTCAATCGGTACTCAAATCGCTGATGAGCGACAGACAGAAGTCGGGCCTTCAGAACACAGGGAGGAGGTTCAAGAACCTAGTCTTGAACAAGTCTATACCATCAGAAGTCTGGGAAATACACTCACCTGGGGAGATCAGCAAATCCCCGAACACGTGGACGAAGTAGCTGACATACATGCCATAGCTTATGATAAAAAAAGGAAGGATATCGTCTAGAGGACCACCAAGAAGAGGAGGATCACTTTAGGTCACTCCATCCTCATCACTACAGAGGAACATCTAATCAACAAAGAGAATGCTAAGACGTCTGAACTCATTGACGCAGGGATGGCAATTATAGATGCTACCCTGGACAGAGCTAAAAGAGATGAACAGGAGATGGTCGCTGCCCTAAAGGAATTGGAACACTTGCGCCACTTGGTGAAATGCTATCAGGACACCACACAGGTTATGGTGTACATAAGGAACGAATTCAAGGAGGCCTACAACAAGTTTACAGATGAACGACACCTATTCGGTGTAAGGATAGTCGAGCTTCAGGAAGACACCCTTATGGCACTTGCAACATGCAAAGATATGGAGCGATGGTACGAGAAAGCGCAATAGACCGTGGAGAGGGTCGACTACATCGGTGCGGTCCAAAAGGGCCGAGACACAGAAGAACACGACATTCGGGTGTTAAAAGAAAGCAGCCTTGATCGACTAAAGAAATAGGCCAAGTATTGGGCAAAAATGTCTCGGGAACCTCACTGAGAAATCCAAGAGAAATGGGCCAAGTGAGAGAAAAACTGGATCAAGATCAATCAGGTGATGAAAGACATCAGAATCCCCAAGTTTGGCGTGCCCGATGACTTTGTTGACTTGCACGACATAGTCAAATCGCACACCTAGCAGGATTCATGGGCAAAAGAAATAACAAAGGTGACAGACACGGTGCCAGGTCAGGTGCGACAATTTATGGAACATCCGATCAAATCTCGGGCTATACTGCAACAGTTGAGTGCCAATATAGTCAAGTATCGGGCACATGCGGTAGAGATAAGAGATATTCACTCGGCCCCAATGGAACAACATAGATTCCCATACGCCAAAACCTGCAAAGATCTGTTCATTAAGTGGTTGGAGTACAAGAAGAGTCACCCTCTTAAGTGATATCTTGAGATGACTCTTAGAAAAATTCATAGGAGAGAACGCCACGTGGAAAATTTTGTTTTTTTTATCTGTACATTGGTTGTTATCTTTAGTTAATTTTATGTTATAAATAAGAGCATCAACCAATTAGTCAAGGGTCGATGGTTGTTGCAAGAAACTCTAATTTTTGTTTTGTTAAGAACTATTTCGGAGCTGCCTTCAATGGAGAAGTCCTTCTGGACTAGAGACAAGTTGTGTTTTTCATCAAATGCGTGTATGATTGGATGTGGAGAAGAACTATTTCCTATTTTGTCTCATGAATGGATGCAGTAACAAGTAAGAGCTATTAAATCTATTGATAAGTTATCTGATGTAATGTTTTACAGTTCTTTCTTTAATGATGAAAATAAATCTTTGTGTTATTATGTGATGGATGATTAGAGTTAAGTGAATTATTTTACTTGCCATTATTTATCACATGTATGTTTTCTTCTGATAATTTGTATCTCAGTTAGAAATTGCAATACTCACACGGTTAACGTATTAGTACTAGGCATGTGGTAGACAATCGATGTCTGCATGCTTGAGTAAAGGGTTATCCCAAGCTCAACCTCTTCTCCAGTGGTTAAAACCTATTCCCTTTTTTTTTACCTAGTTGGTTTATACTGACTTTCATCTTATATCAGTCCCACCTAAGAGAAAATACAAAAAAGAATGTCTGAACTGAAGGAGAAACTTTCGCAAGAAAACGTTAAGACCATCGATTAATTGGTCAGATCACAAGATCTGGAGAACCATTCCACCATTAAATGTTGTAGAGTCTAATTGGGCCTCGGTGGTGGGTTTGGTTCATGATGTTGAGTTAAAGGGATTTAGGACCCATCAATAGGATTGTGCTAATTAGCACTCCCATTGTGGAAACAT
>SNQJ01S0024134.1:29156-43098 GCA_010110895.2 Picea sitchensis | reverse complement strand
CTCATAATTCCCAAGCATGTAAGTAGAATAGATCGAGTCTCCACATATTGTTGTCTTGATGTAATATTATTGCACATAAAATTGTAATCGAGTTAATTTTTCCTTTAGTTTGTTTTAATTCATTCATGTAGTATATTATTTATATGGTTTACATAATACGTGTTTGACTAAGGGTGAGGTCACAAGTTGAAAATGAAAAACAAAATTATATATGCAACTTAATGGTTGAATACATGATGAGTTGGAAAATGAAAAACTCATATTATTATATATGTAACATAAATACATTACAACTCACAAATTATGTGTTCTACAATGATTGTGGTAACGAGTTGGAAAATGAAAAACACCCATTATTGATCAAAGCATTGAGATAGTGTATGTAATGTAAGACATCACTAAGTTATGCTATTTTGTTGATATCGGCATAAACCATTTCCATAAACCAAGAGTAACTGATAGAGAGAGTGTGCATGACAAGGATATCCTATGATGATGTGAATCAACATCCAATCGTCTATTGACTCTAAACCAACATAGATCCATCTTAAGTCTATATGTATCAAGTGCCAAAAGGGATTGAATCCATTGAGGTGAAAACCATTCTCAAGTTTTGTTCCCTCAAAACGGATTTGATCCGTCTCGGTGCTTGATAGATCCAGAGTTAAGACAGATCTACACTGGTTTTCCAAGGTTCTCTAATCATATTTAACATTTGTTATTAATCATTACAATATTCTTCAATAGTCAATTTTTTTCAATACATATGATAATATAAGGTTAAAATGAGTTTGAATCTTCACTCCATCTATATATTTGTATAATAATAATTAACAAAAATTCAAAGAAATTATTTGAATTATATTTTGACATTCTTTCAGAAAGGTAATTTACCCATATTCAAACACTATACCATTCAACGACATTGCATATACTAACATGGCAAGACATATCATTCAAACACTATACCATTAAGTGGTGTTACATACATTAAGATGAAGAGGCATATGTACAAGTATTATTGAACTATGTAGGGAATCGGTAGAGACCATAAAAGCGTCTTTGTGTGTTGTTGGGAGACAAACCAACTAGCCAGTGTCTTGCTTTGTCCCAAGCAATGAACATAGCAACAACTCCCCCAAATCCAATCCCCACTCCCAATGCCAATGCTATCAAAGACATTTTTTCATTCAAATGGATCAACCATCCTCTTTTAATATTGCTCTGATTTCCATTGATTCTAGCGGGTCTTTTCTTTGGTTGATATTTTTTATCACATGGTGGTAGAGGAAACCCACATAAGCACTTATTCATCTGAAATGAAGGCTCATAAAAAGTAGAAAATTGTGTCCCTGTTGGGATTGGCCCGCAAAGGTTATTAGAAGAAACATTTAGATAAGCCAAAAATGATAATTTAGAGAGCTCTTGAGGAATTGCTCCACTCAATTTATTTTTGGCCAAGTCCAACTGCTCCAAAGTAGATATCTCACTAAAACTTGTAGGTATTTTTCCTTCTAACTAGTTTCCAGATAAATTTAGCAATCGCAAGCTGCTCATACTCCCTATGCTTACAGGGATTTCTCCAGTAATATTATTGCTAGACAAATCAAATATAGTGTTTGATCCCATGACATATGATAGATTATACTCTATCGCTTTTATGTATTCTTCCACTTTAGCATTGCACTGGATGTACCCATCCGAATAATTTCTTCTAAATCTAAGGAGTCTTTCAAGATCATATGGTATTCTTCCACTGAAGCTATTGTTGGATAAATCCAACACAAACAAGTTGGTGAGATTTGTGATCCAGTGAGGAATACTACCATGAAGATTGTTATGACCAACGCTTAAAAATCCCAACTTAGAAAAATTTGCAAGGTATGAAGGAAGCTCACCTGTGAATCCATTATTCCTTAAATCAAATACTTGAAGATTAGTACAGTTGGCCAATGATGAGGATAGAGACCCAGAAAAGTTGTTAGAATGAGCCGTGAAAACAAATAAAGAAGTGTAGGTGCACATGGTAGGAATAGGTCCGTCCAATTTGTTTATTGATAGATATAAATACTGAAGTGAAACCAAACCATTAATATTATTAGGAATGCTGCCAGAAAAACTATTATTCTCTATGTTAAGATAGTTAAGAGCTTTTAACTCACCTATGCTATATGGGATTTTTCCAGTGAATTTGTTTGAATCTAAATATAAGTACTCTAATGAATGAAGTTTTCCTATAGCTCTTGGAATTGTCCCTATGAAATTGTTGTTTGAGAGATATAGGAATTCAAGCTTCTTTAAATTTTCAATGGCTTTAGGGATGCGACCCGTGAGCCTATTATCATTCAAATATAGGTAAGTCAATTTACTCAAACTGACATGGGTTATGGAAATGCTACCAGTGAGCATGTTTGAATAAAGATATAGTTTACTTAATTGAGTCAAACTGAAAATGGATTTAGGGATGTTGCCAGTGAGTTCGTTTTGAGAGAGATCTAAGTACCACAACTTAGTCAAATTGAGAATGGCTTTAGAGATGTTGCCACTGAGTTTGTTTAGAGAGAGAGATCTAAGTAAGTCAACTTGACGAGATTGAAAAAGGCTTTAGGAATGTTACTAGAAAATCTACTTCCAGAGAGATCTAAATTTTCTACTTCCAGAGAGATCTAAGAACGACAACTTGGTCAAATTGAAAATGGCTCTAGGAATGCTACTAGTAAATCCATTTCCAGAGAGATCTAAGTAGGTCAACTTAGCCAAATTAGCAATGTCTTCAGGTATGTTAGAGATGTTGTTGAAAGAGACATCTAAGTAGGTCAACTTGGTCAAATTGGCCATGAAATTAGGAATAGAACCGGAAATATTAGAGCCAGAAATAGAGAGTTGTGTAAGCTGTGTCAAATTACCCAATTGACGTGGTACTTTGCCTGAGAATTTATTGTTGTCTAGAACCAGGTACTCTAGTTTCTGCAGCAAGCCCAACTCGATTGGAATAGAACCGTTCATTGAATTGAAGCTGAGGTCAAGTGCTCGCAACGCTTTAAGCCGGCCAAACTCGGGTGGAATTCCTCCAGTTAATTCATTACCAGAAAGATTGAAACTGCGCAATAATGAGAGATTGCCAAGACACGGTAAAAGGGTACCTTCCAACGACCAAGAAGAAAACGAGACCAGTTTCCATGCGAATAAGATCTTCGATTAGAAGAGAGGTCAATGCCGACGACTCTTCTGGTGTGTCGTTTGCAGCGAATGCCAAACCAGGAGCATATATTCTCCGAGTTTTCCACCGTCCAGTTGGAGAGGACGCCATCAGGATCGTTTGTGATGGCATTTCTGAACGATTGACGTGTTACTATGCCTGAGAACCGGAAATATTAAGGCCAGAAATAGAGAGTTGTGTAAGCTGTGTCAAATTACCCAATTGACGTGTTACTATGCCTGAGAATTCATTGTTGTCTAGAAACAGGTACTCTAGTTTCTGCAGCAAGCCCAACTCGATTGGAATAGAACCGTTCATTGAATTGATGATGATGATTTGAATCAAGGATATCCTATGATGATGTGAATCAACATCCAATCGTCTATTGACTCTAAACCAGCATAGATCCATCTTAAGTCTATATGTATCAAGTGCCAAAAGGGATAGAATCCATTGAGGTGAAAACCGTTCTCAAGATTTGTTCCCTTAAAACAGATTTGATCCCTCTCGGTGCTTGATAGATCCAGAGTTAACACAGAGATGCACTGGTTTTACAAGGTTATCTAATCATATTTGACATTTGTTATTAATCATTACAATATTCTTCAATAGTCGATTTTTTTCAATACATGTGATAATATAAGGTTAAAATGAGTTTGAATCTTCACTCCATCTATATATTTGTATAATAATAATTAACAAAAATTCAAAGAAATTATTTGAATTATATTTTGACATTCTTTCAGAAAGGTAATTTACCCATATATTCAAACACTATACCATTCAACGACATTGCATATACTAACATGGCAAGACATACCATTCAAACACTATACCATTAAGTGGTGTTACATACATTAAGATGAAGAGGCATATGTACAAGTATTATTGAACTATGTAGGGAATCGGTAGAGACCATAAAAACGCCTTTGTGTGTTGTTGGGAGACAAACCAACTAGCCAGTGTCTTGCTTTGTCCCAAGCAATGAACATAGCAACAACTCCGCCAAATCCAATCCCCACTCCCAATGCCAATGCTATCAAAGACATTTTTTCATCCAAATGGATCAACCATCCTCTTTTAATATTACTTTGATTTCCATTGTTTCTAGCAGGTGTTTTCTTTGGTTGATATTTTTTATCACATGGTGGTAGAGGAAGCCCACATAAGCACTTATTCATTTGAAATGAAGGCTCGTCAAAAGTAGAAAATTGTGTCCCTGTTGGGATTGGCCCACAGAGGTTATTAGAAGAAACATCTAGATAAGCCAAAAATGACAATTTAGAGAGATCTTGAGGAATTGGTCCACTCAAAATATTTTTGGCCAAGTCCAATTGCTCCAAAGTAGATATCTCACTAAAACTTGTAGGCATTTTTCCTTCTAACTGGTTTCCAGATAAATTTAGCAATCGCAAGATGCTCATACTCCCTATGCTTACAGGGATTTCTCCAGTAAGATTATTGCTGGACAAATCAAATATAGTGTTTGTTCCCATGACATATGATAGATTATACTCTATCCCTTTTATGTATTCTTCCATTGTAGAATCATCCTCATACATTTCCGAAACAGTTCTAAATCCATGGAGTTTTTCAAGATCATATGGTATTCTTCCATTGAATCTATTGTTGGATAAATCCAACACAGACAACTTGGTGAGATTTGTGATCCATTGAGGAATACTACCATGAAGATTATTGTGACCAACGTTTAAAACTTCCAACCCAACAAAATTTGCAAGGTATGACGGAAGCTCCCCTATGAATCCATTATTCCTTAAATCTAATACTTCAAGCATAGTACAATTGGCCAATGATGAGGATAGAGTCCCAGAAAAGTTGTTAGAATGAGCTGAGAAAGCAAATAAAGAAGTGTAAGTGCACATGGTAGGAATAGGTCCGTCCAAGTTGTTTATTGATAGAGATAAAAAGTGAAGTGAAACCAAACCATTAATATTATTAGGAATGCTTCCAGAAAAACTATTATTCTCTATGTATAGATCCTCAAGAGCCTTTAACTCACCTATGCTATATGGGATTTTCCCAGTGAATTTGTTTGAACCTAAATATAAGTGCTGTAATGAATGAAGTTTTCCTATAGCTCTTAGAATTGTCCCCGTGAAATTGTTGTTGGAGACATATAGGGATTTAAGCTTCTTTAAATTCGCAATGGCTTTAGGGATGCGACCGGTGAGCCTATTATAATCCAAATATAGGTGAGTCAATTTACTCAAATTGGCATGGGTTATAGAAATGGTACCAGTGAGCATGTTTGAATAAAGATATAGTTCGCTTAATTGAGTCAAACTGAAAATGGCTTTAGGGATATTGCCACTGAGTTTGTTTTGAGAGAGATCTAAGTGGGATAACTTGGTCAAATTGAAAACAGCTTTAGAAATGTTGCTAGTGAAATTGTTTAGAGAGAGATCTAAGTAAGTCAACTTAACGAGATTGAAAATGGCTTTAGGAATGTTACTAGAAAATCTATTTCCAGAAAGATCTAAGACGGACAACTTGGTCAAATTGAAAATGGTTTTAGGAATGCTACTAGTAAATCTATTTCCAGAGAGATATAAGTAGGTCAACTTAGCCAAATTAGCAATGTCTTCAGGTATATTAGTGATGTTGTTGAAAGAGACATCTAAGTAGGTCAACTTGGTCAAATTGGCAATAGGAATAGATCCGGAAATATTAAAGCCAGGAATAGAGAGTTGTGTAAGCTGTGTCAAATTACCCAATTGACGTGGTACTTTGCCTGAGAAATCATTGTAGTCTAGAACCAGGTACTGTAGTTTCTGCAGCAAGCCCAACTCGATTGGAATAGAACCGTTCATTGAATTGAAGTTGAGGTCAAGTGCTCGCAACGCTTTAAGGCGGCCAAACTCGGGTGGAATTCCTCCAGTTAATTCATTACCACAAAGATTGAAACTGCGCAATAATGAGAGATTGCCAAGACACGGTAAAAGGGTACCTTCCAACGACCAACCCCCTACGGCGACCAGTTTTCCATACGAATAAGATCTTCCATTAGAGAGGTCAATGCCGACGACTCTTCTGGTGTGTCGTCTGCAGCGAATGCCATACCAGGAGCATATATTCTCCGAGTTTTCCACCGTCCAGTTGGAGAGGATGTGAAATGGATCGCTTGTGATGGCATTTCTGAACGATAAGAGAGCATCGAGATCCTTTCTCTCGTGGGCGTCCATTGATGATAACATGAATTTGCGTTCAGAATCAGAAGTTAATCCACCGGCCATGTGCTCATTAATAGAAGTTGCTGCAGATAGATAGGAAACCATGCACAGAAGCAATAATATCACAAGAAGAAGATCCATTTCTCCCTCTCTACAAACTCTTTCAAAGACTCTGAGTTGTCTGTTCTTGGCTACCTACGCGCACATATATATACACGTGTCCAAGTCGCATTCATTAAAGAAAATTTCCCCTCGTTACTTTGAAGTCAAGTCAATACACTCCTTTCTCTGTAATTGCCATGCAATTTCCTTCTGTGTAATTATTTGCCTTGCGATTTCACGCTGGAGAGGACGCTTTAAAAAATCTATGTGCCACGCTGGAGTTGGTGGCACATAGAAAGGAAAGCATCCGGAAATTGTAGAAACTGATATCCCCGATGAAACCTAATTCCAACACTGAAGTCAAGTCAAGCAAAATCCTGTTCGAGAAGCCGAGCAATGAAAGGAAAGCGTGGAAAAATTGAGCTCACGCTGGAGAGGACGCTTTTTAAAAATCCTCCAATTTTCTCCTCGTTAAAGAAAATTTCCCCTCATTACTTTCAAGTCAAGTCAATACACTCCTCTGTAATTGCCTAGCAATTTCCTTCTGTGTAGTTAATTGCCTTGCGATTTCTCCCCATTAAAGAAAATTAAGTCAAGTCAAGTCAATACACTCCTTTCTCCGTAATTGCCTTGCGATTTCCTTCTGTGTAATTGCCTATCCGATCCCTCCATCTTTCGTTTTCCCCGCAGTGTTTTATATGGTAGATTTTCTCTCTTTCCGTGGCGGGGCCCGGGGCACAGATGAAAGGAAAGGATTTTCTATAACTTTATTGAAATCCCCCCCCATTTTTTCGCCATTAGGACAGTTCACACTTTGGAGAAAAATCCTCCAATTTTCTTTCATTGAAGAAAAATTTCACCGGATTACTTTCAAGTCAAGTCGATATACTAATTTTTCATGTAATTTCCTTAGGTGTTGGTTAAACGTTTTACTTTTTAAGAAAATTTTCAAAATTTTCATTGGATTACTTTCAAGTCAAGTCAATATACAATATACTATGTGTTTTTGTAATTTTCTAACGTTCTACTTTTTGAGTTTTTAATTGGAATTTGACTATGTAAATTTGGACAAAATTGCTATTTTCTGTTGTTTAAAGTGTATTTCTGAATGTATAAATGGATTATACAAACTTAACCATTCAGATTTGCAAATCCAACTATTCATCACCAAATTTCCAACAAAATCAAATAAAAAAAATTACCCATAAACATCCATAAACATAAAAAAATTACCCATAAACATCCATAAACATCCATAAAAATTACCCATAAACATCCATAAACATCCATGTTTTGCAACCTCTCTACGAACATTACTTTAATTTTGTTGTGGACAAGATTTGGTCATTTTGTAAAAGAGAAGAGTAGAGTGGGCTTGGCCTAAAGGAACTAAGTGTGGAACTAATTTGTAGAAGCCTGATTATGCAAACAACATGGAAGGATATGCCAAACCTAAGTATCCATCGAATCATTTGCAAAAAAACAAGGGACAAACCATAGACTTGCATATGAGATTGAAGGTGTAGATAATTTTTTCCTAAGTGGGAAATAACTATCACTACTAGATCCTTTTCTTGGTTGCCCCTACTGTGACATCCAAGAAATTTCATTACAACAATTTTGATGTGGAGATTATTCTATCTCTCTCTTGTTACAACTATGCCATTGTTTTAGTGCAATGGTAAAAAATTTCTCGACCTCATATTTTCATTACACACTCAAATAATCATGTAGGAACCATCATAGTGATAACGAATCTAAGAATACTTCTGACATCAACCAAAATACTAGTCTGGAATACTACATATGGGATTGAAATTTGATGGTCATTCAATGTTTGTAACGTCATTTAAACATTGAATAGGAATTTCCCTCTCATCGAATAAACGTTGAGAACGTGGTGTCAAAGTTTCATTGATACATTGTAAAAAATGAGACGAGAGGAAAATATAATTCAACAATACCTTATCCAACTATACATAACTTTTTTCATGCAATGTCATCCTATAATCGCCATGTAATTGACTTTTTCAAACCCCAAGGCACAAAATAGTTAAAAATAAAATTTCCAGCTAGCATTTCTTAAGCGACAATTGTTATAGCATCTCATAACATACATGATCCCCTTACCCTTCCTTAGGCATGTGGGGCATCAAAATTTATCTTTTGATCATAACTCCAATTCTAAACTTTGAGCCCATAAATGGATTCTTCTCTACAAGATTTTTCCAACAATTGTGACCATGCTCAAATCTTAGCTCTAGGAAGGAAGTTATGCCTCCTTAAGGTTCCTCGAGAATTACCTATGATGACATCACTTATCCAATGTGGCCTCCACATGGACCACTCCCCGTGTACTAGGCAACATCACCAAAATTATGGATTACACATGGACCCATCCGGTGTCTTTGGCTTCTAAGCCTAGGAAACTAGTGGGTTACTCCTTCATGCATGGGTATTCTCACACGGGGTGATCAATTTTCTTGCACATTGTTGGAGTGGTCATGGGAAGACCCAAGTTTCAACATTAAATGTAGTATTCTAGATATAAATCAGTATGAAGAACATAAATAATTAACTAGAAATTGTAGATAAACAATGATATAACTAGAATGATACCACAATAATACTAGAACAATACCATAATAACACCAAAAAGAGCACTTTGATTACTGAGAGAAATGTTCACTTGCCTCTTTGAGGGGGCAACCTCCAGCAGAGAAGAGATCTATTACAATAATATCCAAGAAAAAATTTCTCATACCCTATATTCCTATTTATACTAAATCTATCTATCCAAAAGAACAATCTAGAGGAAGATCCTTCTAGAAGCAGAAGCTTCTATTAGGTCTTCTTACATTTGACTTATTCCTCCTTATTGCTAGGCCTTATTAATATTGCCCTTTATTACATGGAAATATATTATTCTACCCACTTGAGGGGTTACGTAGGTTAGGTCCCTAACATTCCCTCCCCCTTAGAATCATCGTTGTCCTCAAGGCTTGAGATGAGGAAATTGCTGCAAAATGTTAGCAAGCTCCCAGGTGGCATCTACTGAAGTTGTATCTTTCCACTGAACTAACAATTCCTTGATGGTATACTAACAAAAACGATGCTCTCTCTGGTCCAAAACTTCTTGTGGATGCAACCAAATGGATCCTTCTTCATCCAACTCGAGAAGGTTGGTTTGAGTTTGGCACTTAGTTCCAATCACCTTCTTTAAGAAAGAGACATGAAAAACAATATGGAGCTTAGAATGATTGGGTAAAGCTAACCGATACACCACCTGTCCAACGCGCTTGAGAACTGTATAAGGACCATAAAATTTGGGTGCTAGTATCTGACAATGTTCGGCCTTGAGTGAAGTTTTCTTATAAGGTTGCAGCCGAAGAAATACCTAGTCTCCTTCAACAAATTGCCATTTTGAGCGACCTTGATCGGCTTGTTGCTTCATGCGATTCTGAGCCATGACCAAATTCTCTTTGAGTGTACGGAGAGTATCCTCGCGAACTGTAAGTGTTTGGTCAACTGCCTGGACCTTCGATACACCTGGCATGAAGGAGAGAACTGAAGGTGGATTTTGGCCATATACTACTTCAAAAGGAGTCATGTGAGTAGTTGTATGGTAAGAAGTGTTGTACCACCATTCAACTAATGGTATCCATTGAGCCCATTGATTTTTCCTTTCAGAGAAAAAACACCTCAAATAAGTCTCCAAACACTTATTGACGACTTCAGTTTGACCATCGGTCTGGGGATGATAAGTGGTGTTGAGATGCAATTGGGTTCCCCGGAGTCTGAACAGTTTTGGCCAAAAAATGCTGGTGAAATTTGGATCTCGATTAGAAACAATAGAATGAGGTATGCCATGAAGCTTGAAGATATGATCCATGAAAATTTGAGCCACAGTTGATGCAGTAAATGGGTGTTGAAGAGCACAAAAATGAGCATACTTGGAAAGACGATCCACAACCACCATGATGACAGACTTATTTGTTGATTTAAGTAATCCCACAATAAAATCCATAGAGATGTCCCTCCAAATAGCAGGTGGAATCAGAAGCAGTTGGAGTGTGCCATGAGGTTTGATGGTTTCGCCTATGTTGCATTGAAAAACATCACATTCTTCTACAAAAGTGTGAATGTCCTTTTTCATACCATCCCAGAGAAAAGAACATTTGACCCGGTCATAGGTTTTGGTAAACCCTGAATGCCCAGTTGTGGGAGTAGCATGAAGCTCAGAAAGCACTGTGGATTTAAGTTGTGACTATTTATTTAAATACACATGACCTTTGTAGCAAAGTTCATCATTGTTCCAAGAGTACCCTGGGGAAACTGGAGAGTTGGCTTTCAATTGTTGGATCATATGCGATATTTTAGGATCATGTAGCCATTCTTGGCACACAACTTGGAGCCAATATGGTACAATGAAGGAGAGGGAAAAAAGGGACCCTTCATCTTCATATTTTCGACAAAGAGCGTCGACAACCACATTTTCTTTTCCTTTCTTGTAAATGATCTCATAATCATAACCAAAGAGCTTAGTTACCCATTTTTGTTGCTCTGGGGAGGCAGGTCGTTGCTCCAGAAAATACTTGAGGATTTGATGATCTGTCTTAATTTGAAAGCATTTCCCCAGGAGATAAGGGCGCCAGAGATCCACTGCATGAAAAATAGCCAACATTTCATTTTCATACATTGATTGGCCCAAATGGCTTTCAGACAATGTTTTGCTAGTAAAGGCCAAAGGTATGCCTTCGTGCATAAGGACAACTACAATTCCTCTGCCTGAGGCATCACATTCGAGAACAAAGGTTTTTATGAGATAAATAAGGGCCAAGATCGGAGTAGTACACATAGATTCCTTCAAAGCTTGAAAATACTGATCTACTATGAGAGTCCAAGTGAAAGAATTCTTTTTAAGGAGAGTAGTGAGAGGGGCCGCAATCTTCCCATAATTCCGAAAAAACTTGCGACAATATCCGGTTAAACCCAAAAAACCATGCAAGATTTTGATAGTCTTGGGGCAAGTCCAATCCTGCATTGCTTCAATCATTTTAGGATCCACCCGGTCAACTCCATCAATGTTGACACTGTGCACACTTGAGTTTCTTGTGTGACAATCATCTACAAACTATGTAATACTTCTATGGGAAATTGGGACAACACTAATTCGATCTGACTAAGTGCCTTTGCTTGCTCCTGCAATTATATCGTAGGGAAATTTGTAGCTCCTGTTGCTATATTCATCACCCGACTCTCTCTTGATGTTGCAAATGGATGGGATGTAATTGGTTGAAACTATGTCATATGCATTGTACTCTACATATGTACTTTTTCTCCTGTGCTGACTGGATCTATGCTCATTGTCTCCAAAATTTGTCGTAGTGTGACAATCTGCACTTGCAAGTCTGAGTGCATTTCTTCTTTCTTCTACAGCGCTCACTCAAAATACTCATTTGTAACCTCAACTTAATCTATGATATTTTCTAATTCGTGGTCTATTAGTGCTTGAATTGCTAGTTCCTTTACACCTTTCCTGATCAGAATCTGGACCAGGGGTCAAAATTTAGCCCAAAAATCAAAGTTCTCGGAATTGCCTCAAAATGAATGGGTGCGTAGCCCTCATTGTCACAAACCCAATGCAACTTGTTCGAGTTCAAACAGACGTCATATGAGTGAGATATCATGATCTGTTCAATTCACCAAACAGGCGGAAAAAAAAAATTGCTGACTGTACAATCCGTATAGCTGACGTGGCAAAGGCCGTACAGCTGATATGGCATGTCCATATGCTGAGGTGGAAGTTGATGATGTGGCAATCGATTATTGGCAGATATGGACAAATCCTGTTTCGACACGTGGCATCATTGTAGCAAATGGTTTGGTCCCACATGGCCCAGGCGTGGGCTGCCACGTGGCACCTTTGTATATGCTGTAGTTCAAAATATTATGGAGTCCGTGGGGATTGAACCCCGGACCTCCCCTACTGTGGAAAATCTTTGACAAAGTATGACCAACCGGCGCGCCCACATTATAGTTCTTACTATATAATGTTTTGAAAATTATTGGAATTCACCTTGTTGTACATTTCGGCGGGGGGTCGGGCTAGGGCTTAGCCCCAGCCCGCGATTGTATTATTAATTCATATGACTGATGGATAAATGCGTCGATTTTCCAATGGTTACACAACCATGTGCCTGATATGTGGCACAACCACATTCGCTCTTGGAACCTAGCCCTTTTTGTGCGGGAAATGAGGTCACATGGACCATATGCCCAACGACCTATGCGGTTAGGGGGCTTAGTTCCGTTAACCGTTCTATAATTGCATCCATTTTTCAGTTATGCGCCCGGTGCTAGGTTTTAGCATGAGATTGAGCGTGTGAGCTAGGTTGGATGCATAGAGGTGCATTTTGGCGAACCAGAGACAACAAGCTTGAAGGAGGAAAATGGCAGGAGGCCTATCTTCTTCATTTTTTGGCCAAATGAGGTGCCAAAAAAGCCTAGCTAGGGGTTTTTGGATGTTATGAATCCATTGGCACTATTTTCAAAGGCATTTGAAGATTTCTTTTGCAGTTTTTTCACCATTGAAGCTTCAGAGAGCTCCAGGTTGATTGAGGCCATGCTCCAGGTTGATTGAGACTTCTTGATTGAGGCCATGCTCAGATGAGCCCAAGTCTGTTTTCTGTGACTGAATAGTCATTTTTGGCTAATTGTTATGCTATGAACACATTGGGATGGGTTTCATATCCATTTGAGGACTTTTACAGGTGTTTTTTCCACAAGGAAGCTCAGGGAAGCTCAAGGCCACATGTAGAAGAGGTCATGGCCGGATGAGCCATGGTCCGTTTTCAGAGTTCTATTAGTCATTTTTGGGGGTTTTATGTATTCTGAACCCAATGGTACAGTATGTAAATCCATTGGACTTGAGCAACATCTTTTAAAAGAATCTTTGACAAACTAATCCTAGAGAGCCTGGTCCATTGATGTAGGCTCAAGGAGATGTAGCCTAGTTGGGGTGAACTCCTTTATCATCTTGTTATTGTTGTGAGTTTGATGGTTTATTTGCTACAAGTTATGTTTGTTGTGTATTTATTTAAAACACATATTTAACCATTTAAAAGAAAATTTCTTCACACATGAACATTTAAAAGAAGATGCATAAACTTGGCACATAATTTATCTTGTATAACTAAGACATTGAGCAAGGTCCTAAAAAGTTTATTTTAATGAAGTAGAGGGTGCTTGCATAGCATAAAAAGTCAGCCCCCTATTTTTAGATTAGGTGGTATTAGAGCTTAGTTTGTTTTGCTCATGTGATTTCCATTGATAGCTAGAGTTTTAGCTGTTGGTATTTGTGCAAGTTTTGTGTTAAAGTTTGATATCTTGCAAGGATGGAGAAAGCTTCAAACATTGATAGTTCTCATACATCTTCATTATCCAA
>SNQJ01S0024134.1:14983-29146 GCA_010110895.2 Picea sitchensis | reverse complement strand
AGGGGTATGATGCTCACTTGTTACAGCCATATATCTTTTTCATATTCAGCTCTTATGTACCCACATGTTTTGGGTTCATGTACTTATGTTTGTACCTGAAGGAGAGTTGAAGAGTCATGCACATGCATGTGTTTTTGTGTATGTGTAAGCAGTGGACCTGGTGATAGTTCATCCTGAATGACTCATGATTGTAACATGAATGTGTATCATGAATGTCGACTTATCATTTTGGGAAGGTCGATATGTTTCAAATGAGTCTCAACTTGTGTCGATGTTGTCTTGACGACTATGTGTGTCGATCATGTTTTTTTACTCATGTTTAGTCGATGGTGTTTGTTGGCTTGTAAGTTGATTTTGAGTACACCAAGATGCAGGAAAACGCCATGTACTTTGATGAAGTACAAGATGCGACCATTTACTTGAAGAGCAAAAGACTTTGTTGGCATCATTTTCAGTCTTGTATAAATTTGTTTTCAAGATTGATGGTTTTCTTGGTTTGTGACAAGATGTCGCAGGAAAGTTTTTGCATCCATTGGAGAGTGGATTGTTTTGACACCAAAGAGTTCACAAGCGGGACTTGATTCTCAGTGGGAAGGTTGTTAGTCTTCCAATCACAAAGAGAACAGTGGGTCAACAATAGCCAGAGAACAGTGGTTGAGGGACATAGCCAGTTACAGTGCAAGGCATGTCAAGGTATCTAGGTGATTGTCAAAAAGACTTTTCAAGTAGAATCAATTGATAGAACTTGGAAGTAGAAGAGTATTGAAGCTCAAGAAGATAATCATAAGATTTTGTGGGTCCAAAAGCCTTTTAGTGGGAAGGTGTGATCAGAATCTGGACCAGGGGTCAAAATTTAGCCCAAAAATCAAAGTTCTCAGAATTGCCTCAAAACGAGCAGGTGCGTAGCCCTCATCATCACGAAACCAATGCAACTTGTTTAGGTTCAAATGAACATCGGATGAGTGAGATATTGCAATCTGTTCAATTCGCCAAACAGGCAAAAAAAAAATTGCTGACTATACAGTCCATACAGCTGACGTGGCAGAGGTCGTACAACTGATGTGGCATGTCCGTATGCTGAGGTGGTAGTTGATGACATGGAAATCGGTTATTGGCAGATGTGGACGAATCCTGTTTCGACACGTGGCATCATTGTAGCAAATGGTTTGGTGCCACGTGGCCCAGGCGTGGGCTGCCACGTGGCACCTTTGTATATGGTGTAGTTCAAAATATTATGGAGTCTGTGGGGATCGAACCCCGAACCTCCCCCACCGTGGAAAATATTTGACAAAGTCCGACCAACCGGTACGCCCACATTATAGTTCTTACTATATAATGTTTTGAAAATTATTTGAATTCGCCTTGTTGTACATTTCGGCGGGGGGTCGGGCTGGGGCTTAGCCCCAGCCCGTGGTTGTATTGTTAATTCATATGATCGATGGATAAATGCATGGATTTTACAACGGTTACACAACCATGCACCCAATACATGGCACAACCACATTCGCTCTTGGAACCTAGCCCTTTTTGTGCGGGAAATGAGGTCACATGGACCATATGCCCAACGGCCTATGTGGTTAGGGGGCTTAGTTCCGTTAACCATTCTACACTTGTGCCCATTTTTTGGTTATGCGCCCAGTTCTAGGTTTTAGCACAAGATTGAGGGCGTGAGCTAGGTTGGACGCACAGAGGTGCATTTTGGCGAACCAGAGACAACAAGCTTGAAGGAGGAAAATGGCAAGAGGTTTATCTTCTTCATTTTTTGGCCAAATCCATTGGTTTTTGGATGTTCTAAATCCATTGGTACTGTTTTCAAAGGCATTTGAAGACTTATTTTGCAGGTTTTTCACCATTGAAGTTTCAGAGAGCTCCAGGGAGCTTGAATCCCTCATTGATTGAGGCCATGCTCAGAAGAGGTCATGCCCGGATGAGCCATGGTCCGTTTTCAGAGTTCTATTAGTCATTTTTGGGGTTTTTATGCATTATGAACCCAATGGTACAGTCTATAAATCCATTGGAGTTGAGCAGCAGCTTGTAAAGGAATCTTTGACAAACTAATCCCAGAGAGCCTAGTCCATTGCTGGAGGCTCAAGGAGATGTAGCCCAGTTGGGGGTGAACTCCTTTATCATCTTGTTATTGTTGTGAGTTTGATGGTTTATTTTCTGCAAGTTATGTTTTCTGTGTATTTATTTAAAACACATATTTAACCATTTAAAAGAAAATTTCCTCACACATGAACATTTAAAAGAAGATGCATAAACTTGGCACATAATTTATCTTGTATAACTAAGACATTGAGCAAGGTCCTGAAAAGTTTATTTTAATGAAGTAGAGGGTGCTTGCATAGCATAAAAGGCCAACCCCCTATTTTAAGATCATTTCCTCTTCTTGCACTACTAGAATGCTTTCTCCTTGTCTATTTCTTTCCTCTTCTCTATCGGGCATAGTATAGTCTGTTGCATTCCTCCTACGCTATTTCCTTGATTTCCCTATCCTTCTTCTTCTTCATTGTCTTCTATTTCTTCTACATTGGGGTTTTTTGTCTCTGTCTTCTATGGTTCTATTGGTGGGATCTTCCACTCAACATCCCAATATTCAATGATATGTCCCATTTCTTCTTCAGTGACCCTGTATCTTGTGGGAATCCATTCCTGAGTTGGGCCCTTCTTCATTTGAATGTACATGTGATGTCTCCCTGACTTAAATCACACAACGTCCTTGTATGCTTCTACTACATACAATAGTATACGTAGTGTATTATGGATGCTCTCTCGAATTATCTCCTTGTATATGTAGAATGTAATGTTGTTATCCAGTTGTCTTTCCTTGTGCGTAGTATGCAACAAGTTAGCGTATCTCACTACCAAACATAGTTTATTCGTTGTTGACAAAAAATATAAGTCTTCTATCTCCCTCCAAGACACTAATGCTATCCTTATCAACATCTAGGAATAATGAAACTTTGTACCTTTATCTTGAGCTTCCCTACTGTCTATCAGAAACCCGTTGACTAAGAATGTTGCCCAATTCATATGTATGCCTTCTACACACTTCTTTGTCATTGCTATCACACTTGTCTACACTTGATCTTTATGACACTTCCTCAACAATTTTCAAGCCAACACTTGTATTTCAAAATTGACGCAATTATCATTGATACTCACTACATCAAGCCCAAGCACTCCTCTAAATTTATCAAACTTATCTTTCATACTCTCTGAAAAATATTTATCGTTCGACTTATCTGTAAAAAATAGTGATGGGTCCTCCCCTTCCATTGGCAACCTTGTTATTTGTGCAATCAAATATGTATCTATGGACATGAATATGTCCAACCATATGTATCCCCCATGGATGTAACTTAACAACATCTTACGCAGGAATTAATCTCGGTGCTCCTACCTAAGTGCGGGATATCTAACAAATTGAGAATCCCTAATTTCACTAACCCTGTTTCCCAAGACATTGGCTCAACATGAATAAACGATGTATCTAGGTAGATGAATGTCTTAAGGTACTTCCTTAGTGATAATTTAGGGAAATTCTTCTCATTTGATAGGTTGTGATCTGCAAAATTCAAATTCAACACTACACCTAGCATGTCTCCTTCAACTATGACAGCTAGTTGAATTTCTGTCTCCACTAGCTTATACTTCGATTCCTTGTTTAACTTGACTGCCTTCACTAACAATTTTATGGGTGGTATGTAATCCTTAAGAAAATTGGTTGAACTTGGCTCTAACACATATGCTCCTATATTCTCTTCCTATACCTGTACTACCTGTAATATCCCTGTATCCCCCAAATTGTAAATATAACTATGGGAAGACTGATTATGTGTGGAAGTTGGAATTGATAAACCTTTTGTTATAGAAGTTAATGTATATATTTCTATTTCTAAATAAAATGAAATTTGTTGCATAATTGTCGAAGGGGTTGCTAATGTAGATAATGATGCATGGGAGACATGGTTAAGGGAACTGGTAATGGTTGAAAATACCCCTACCAGACCAATACTCTGCTCGATTTAAATTGTTCAGACCCAAAACATTCCTCTAACCTAGAGAATTTAATTAACAGTCACACTGGTAGTTGGGAAGTCTTCCTCAAGAGTCAATGAGGAGATGGGCAGATTACCCATCTGGAAACTTCTCGACCTGACCCACGAAATTGGGAATTGGACCCATGAAATCTTGCTGAGGAAGGAAAGAAAAGGTAGGAAAATTATGGGCATAAGAGAGGAGGAAAAGGGGAATGGGTCTGGTGACCATTTCTTAAGAGGGAGAGTATGTGCAGCTCTCTGGTTATGAAGAGAACTAAAAAACAAAATTGTTTTCAGGTACATGAATTGTTGGGAAACGTTTTCTAAGCAAGTTGATAAACAAGGTTGCAGATAATATGAATGACTATGGAAGCACTCATTGCAAATCCCCTTGCTTGGTGGAGAGAAAACTAATCTTCCAAGTTTCTGTGGGAAGAGGAGAGTGATCTTCATCCCTAGTTGTTGTTGGACAGAAGGAAGAATATCTTTGAGAGCATCATGATCTAGTTAGGGGGTTGCTAGTGGTAAATCATTCTAAGAGTTGTTGTGCCTACAGTTGGGTGGAAAAGGGCACCCTTTTTAGCATTTGCAACACTTTTTGGGTTCCAGATAAGTATATTTTTCTAAATATCTGTAATGTTAAATTTAGAGAGAATTATTGAATGTGTTTTAAAGCTATGTAAGTTTAATTTCGAGCAAAAGTGGATTGAGAATTTTAGGTAAAAGGAAGATAATCTTTTAGATGAATCTCACCTGATTTACTTCCTTATCTCTTGACTATCTGTGTGTTAAAATAAGATTTCTAGGAGTGAATGTTGTGGTTGACTGCAATGCAAAGTTTAATGCATTCATTGACAATGATGTTTGAATAGTTATAAATATCTACATAGCATGCGAAAAGAGAGATACATGTTTATGAATATTAATGTTCTATTTTAGCTTATCCTAAAGCCTTATTACAAAAAACTCAGAGTATATCAGATCTGAGTTTGGACCTTAGAGAAACAACCCAAATATTTAAAAATAATAATCTAAAAGTCATTATAAATGGGTATTAAGGAAAATAATTAGGAAATGAACAAGAAATTTCCTAATTGAATTCAAATACAAAATCCCTTTAGATTTCATTTGGGCATTAATAAAAAATTATGATAAATTTGTGTTAAATTTCCTACAAATTTGGGAGGAATCCCCTAAATTGTGGTAGGCTGTAAATTCTGGTATAAATGTAAAATTACTCTAGAGGAAATTCTTTGTCTTAGGACCAATTTCCTTAAATTTTGGTAAGAATGGTAAAACAAATTAATAAGAAAAAAAATTTACTCATTTAGTCATGACATTTTCTTTGACTTGTGCTGCTACAATATTTCCTCTGCTATTTATGTTGTAATGTGAGTCTTCAACTTCTCTTCGCTCTCTTGTGTTGCCTTCTTCACGATGCCTTGTGGATCTACCAGTTCCCCTGCTATTCGAAATGATTCTTCTTGCAACGTCTCTATCTTCTGTGCATGAGCCTATTGTTCTACTCTCAATTGGCTCAGGTCTAAGTATAGCTTCCTACTCTTGGTGAGTACATTCATATTTTCTTCTGGCGGTAGAATGCTCATGGTTTCCTTGAAATTTTGTGCCTTATCCTGCATAGCTTGAAACATTTTCCCAATTCCATGGAACTCTTCATATTCTGTCAGTTGTGTCCACACTTGTGTGCTTTCATCATATAATTTGGCACACTCCTCCTCTAAAATATTGATGCTTTCTACTGTCATTGTCACTGTATTCTCCCTCTGATCTCTTTCATTCAATGGCATACACAGTGTCTATTGCGCTTCTCGATCATTAATCTTTATGCGGAAGCCCTGAAAGGATTCACCAATATTTGTGACTTGTTCTTATAATATGGTGTATTCCTTGATAAACACTTATGTAATGGAACTATAGACCCCCTGTACCACCTGTTTCAATCATTGTGTCCACTGCACGGCCTCATCCCTCTCCAACATAAGTTTCTCTCATTCTGCCTACAACACATCCTTATCTACAATATCCTTGGTCAACTCTATCAATGTTGACACTACTCACACTTGAATTTCTTGTGTGACGATCGTCTAAAAATTGTGTAATAATTCTATGGGAAATTGGGAAAACACTAAGTTGATCTGACTAAGTGCATTTGCTTTCTCCTGCAATTCTGTTGTAGGGAAATCTATAGCCCCTACTGCTATCTTCATCACCCGACGCTCTCATGATGCTGCAAATGGGTGGGATGTCATCAGTTGAACCTCTGTCATATGCATCATACTCTCCATATGTACTTTTTCTCCTTTTCTAACTATCACTATCCTTGTTGTCTCCAAAATTTGCTATAGTGCGACAATATTCACTTGCGTGTCTGAGTGAATTTCTTCTTTCTTATGCATCGCTCACTCAAAATCCTCATTTGTAACCTCAACCTAATCCATGATATTTTCTAATCCGTCATCTGTTAGTTCTTGAATGGCTATTTCCTTTACAAATTTCTTCTTCTTGCACTATTGGACTACTTTCTCCTTATATGTTTCTTCCTCTTCTCTTCCGGGCATGGTATAGTCTATTGCATTCCTCCTGCATCATTTCCTTTGTTTCCCTATCCTTCTTCTTCTTCATTGTCTTCTATTTCTTCTACATCGGGGTTTTGCGTCTTTGGATGTTATGGTTCTATTGGTGGGATCTTCCACTCAACGTCCCAATCTTCCATGATATGTCCCATTTCTTCTTCAGTCACCTTGTATCTCGTGGGAAACCATTCCAAGTTGGGTCCTTCTTCGCTTGAATGTACATGTGATGGATCCCTACCTTAAATCGTGAAACTGCCTTGTATGCTTCTACCACCTTTGGTAATATATGTAGTGTATTATGGATTCTCTCTCGAATTATCTCTTTGTATATGTAGAATTTAATTTTTTTATCCAATTGTCTTTCCTTGTGCGTAGTATGCCACAAGTTAGCGCATCTCACTGCCAAACACAGTTTATTCGTTGCTGAAAAAAACTATGAGTCTTTCATCTCCCTCCAAGCCACTAATGCTATCAGTATCAATAGCAAGGCATAATGAAAATCCATACCTTTATCTTGAGCTTCCTTGTAGTCTATCAGGGACCATTTGACTGAGAATGTTTCCCAGTTCATTTGTACTCCTTCTACGCACTTCTCCATCACTGCTATCACACCTGCCAACACTTGATCCCTGTGAAACTTCCTCAATAATTTTCAAGCCAACACTTGCGTTGCAAACTTGACACAATCTTCATTGATACTCACTACATCAAGCCAGAGCGCTCCTCTAAATGTATCAAACTTCTCTTTCATACTCTCTGAAAAAGATTTCTAGTTCGACTTATCTATAAAAAGTAGTGATGGGTCCTCCCCTGCCATTGGAAACCTTGTCATTTGTGCAATCAAATATATATCTATGGAAACAACTATTTCCAACCATATGTGTTCTCCATGGACATAATTTAACAACATCTCAATGCAGGAATTAATATCGGTGCTCCTATCGAAGTGCAAGATATCTAACAAATTCAGAATCCATGATTTCACCAACCCTGTTGCCTAAGACATTGGCTCAACATGAATAAATGATGTCTCTGGGTAGATGAATGTCTTCAGGTACTTCCTCGGTGCTAAGTCATGGAACTTATTCTCATTTGAGAGGTCATTATCTGCAAAATTAAAATTCGACACTGCACCTAACATGTCTCCTTCAACTATAACACCTGGTGGAATTTCTGGCTCTATGAGCTCATATTTTGATTCCTTGTTTAACTTGACTGGCTTTACTAACGATTTTTTGGGTGGTATGTAATCCTTAAGAAAATTGGTTGAACTTGGATCTGATGCATATGCTCTTGAAGTCTTTTCCTATACTGGTACTACTTGTAATACCCCTATCTCCCCCAGCTTGTAAATATAAGTATAGTCTACTAAAAGACTATGGGTAGACTGATTATGTGTAGAAGTTGGAATTAATGAAACTTTTGTTATAGAAGGTAATGTATATATTTTTGTTTCTAAATAAAATGGAAGTTGTTGCATAAATACTGAAGGGGTTGCCAATGTAGATCATGATGCATGAGAGATATGGTGAAGGGAACTAGTAATGGTTGAAAATACCCCTACCAAACTAATACTCTGTTGGATTTAAATTGCTCAAACCCAAAACAGTCCTCTAACCCAGAGAATTTAATTACTAGTCAAGATGGTAGTTGGGAATTCTTTCTCAAGAGTCAATGAGGATATGGGCAGAGTACCCATCTAGAAAATTCTTGAACTGACCCATGAAATCTTACTGAGGAAGGTAAGAAAATGTAGGAAAATTGTGGGAAGAAGAGAGGAGTCAAAGGGGAATGGGTCTGGTGACCATTTCTAAAGAGGGAGAGCATGTGAAACTCTCTGGTTCTGAAGAGAACTAGAAAAAAAAATGTTTATGGGTACATGAATTGTTGGGAAACCTTTTCTAACCAAACTGATAAACAGAGTTGCAGAGAACATGAGTGACTGAGGAAGAACTCATTGTAGACCCCCTTGCTTGGTGGAGATAAAACTAATCTTCCAAGTTCTTGTGGGAAGAGGAGAGTGATCTTCATCCCTTGTTGTTGTTGAATAGAAGGAAGAATATCTCTGAGAGAATCATGATATAGCTATGGGGTGCCCAGTGGTAAACCCTTCTGGGAATTGTTGTTCCTACGGTTGGGTGGAAAAGGGAACCCCTTTCACCAGTTGCAGCATTTTTTGGGTTCTAGATAAGTATATTTTGCTAAATCCCTGTAATGTTAAGTTCATCGAAAATTATAGACTATATTTTAAAGCCGTGTATGTTTTATTTTTGACAAAAGTGGCTTGAAAATTTTAGGTAAAAGGAAGAGAATATTTTAGCTGAATCTCACCTTATTTACTTCCTTATCTCTTGATTATCTGTGAGTTAAAATAATATTTCTAGGAGTGAATGTTGTGGTTGAAAGCATTGCAAAGTTTAATGCATGCATTGACAATGATGATTGAATTGTTAAGAATATCTACATAGCATGTGAAAAGAGAGATACTTGTTTATGCATATTAGTGTTCTATTTTATCTTTTCTTCAAGCCTTATTACAAAAAACTTAGAGTATATCATATATGAGTTTGGACCTTAGAGAAACAACCCAAATATTTAAAAAAAATGTAAAAGTCATTATAAATGGGTATTAAGGAAAATAATTAGGAAATAAACAAGAAATTTCCTAATTGAATTAAAATACAAAATCCCTCTAGATTTCATTTGGGCATTAATAAAAAATTATGCTAAACTTGTGTTAAATTTCCTACAAATTTCGGAGAATCCCCTACATTGTGGTAGGCTATAAATTATGGTATAAATGTAAAATTATTGTGGAGTAAATTCTTTGTCTTAGGACCAATTTCCTTAAATTTTGGTAAGAATGGTAAAACATAGTAATAAGGAAAACAAATTTACTCATTTACCCATGAAAAGGAAGAGATATAATTACATTTTTAATTTCCAGAATTAGAGAGATTTCCTTGGGTTAGGATTTTATTTTACTTTTTTAAAAGCTTGGAAAATAGGAAATAGATTTCATTTTTCTTTTAATTACAAGTTTAATTAAATTAAAATTCAAAATAAACCTCACCAGGAATTAAATACATGCAGGGGAATATTAACACACACACACACACACACACACACACACATTAAAGTGATAATAAACCCAAGATTTGTCGTTACGATAATTTATTAGCACACTTCAGAGCTTTGGGACTTTGGGACTCTGGAGGTTTGAAGTGGAGAGTGAAATAGAGAATGACCCGAAGGCCGGATGCATTAAATGCTAAACGAGATTAATATTTCCATGGTTAACCTTTCATTTCTTGGACTAGGTAAGGATTTATCTTGTTTATGCTTCATTGCTTGGTTAAAAGTTTGATTTGCTATATTTCTTGGGGACTATAAGGATTTACAACCCCACCATTATCTATCATTTTTTTCTAGAATTAATTTGTTGCACAAGGTTTTACTAGGAGAAGTAAAAGGGTTTACACCCTCCTAGTATCTCCTTGTTAGCATTTGTTTGCCTTGCGAAGTAAACATGTTTACACCCCAAAGGAGATAGAACATGTTATATCTTCATTTATTTGACTCCATAACCCAATAGCTAAAGTCACTAGAAATAATTTCATTGGAGAAATAAATTCTTGCATTGGTTAACGTAAAAACTCAGGATTTTGAGGTTGTCTAAATTGGAATCAATTATATGCTTGATATGCTTGGTTGAGCCACTAGGGAATCAAATTTGGGTAAGTGATTCTTTATGTTGTCATAAATTTTATTCTATGGCCATTAGGGCTGAAAAAACCCTAATACTACTTTCTAATTAACTCACAAACCAACCGTCAAAATTTGCTAAAAGTTTACCCCTATAATCTACTCACTCTAGCGCACTTTTTGGGTGGATTGTTGGCAAGTTTTGATGGTTGATTTATTGGCTGTAACAAATTGAATGCTACAGACATAAGGATGCAAATTATATCTCTGCAATACTATTTCTTACATTCTTATTTCAAGCTAAATTTTTTCTCTTTCATTCTTGAATTAAACTAGTATTTACTTCCTTATTTCAAGCTAAAGTTTTTCTCTTTCATTCTTGAGTTAAACTAGTATTTACTTGATTTTCTCTTTCTTATCTCACTATGCTTTTAGCACTTTATTTGCATCTCTTACTATATTATTGTTTCTAATATATAGTATTGTTTACTGTTGCAATTAGGGAAAACAATCTTAACTTGCTTGTCCACCTAACATATTACATGCATACTTGGATTTTATTGTGTCTCAGGTAGGTACAATCACCCTTTGAAGGTACTCATACCTATTGGAAACCATCGGATACCACCAAGAATATTTGCCAATCCTTTTCACACTAAGTATCTTGACCTATATGGGGACCTTCCTTCATCTCTTCACTTTCCATATCATTCCCACCATGGTCACCAGGATTACCCCCTTGAGGTGATTCCTTCATATCTAAAGTGACAAGAATACTTGCATAAGATGATAGTGGGTAGGTGTTCTCTTATTTGTTTCCATTTTGCGGTTGGGTTTGGATTTTCCCAACATACAACTTGTGTGATAACATTTTGGCACCGTTGTCAAGGAGGATTTTGAATCCTCTTCTAAACCCTAATGACACTTTGGAAAGTTATCCAAAGCATTTCCATATCTTTCTTGATGCCTCCACCTAAATGAAGTTACCTTTCCACCTTTGATGAGCTCATTTTAAATTTCATATAGCGAGTCACCTTCCCAGAATCCATCTTCCCTTAATAGTTTTTCCCCAGGGAGGTTCAAACCTTCTAAGGTTTACTAAAGCAGGCCTCCCCTCAAGCCTCTCATTGTCACAAACGTTTTCCATGATACCCTTCCCCTTGATCCAATGTCTCACCCTTGGGAAAAGGACCTTTATAAACCCCTTAACATGGCCACCATCCCTGGATACTCGAACAAAATTCCAAAAGAGTCTCACAAATGGTTGCCGAAGTTTCCGGGAAACAATTGTTGGCATGTTTTACAGGCAGTGTATTCTTGTCATTGATTGAAAGTACAACAACGATGATGGCTTAAGTACAGGAAGAATGTGCCAGGCGGAAACCAGAAGCATTTTGGAAAGACGCAATAGAGCAAGCTCGATAAGATCAGAAGAGATAATGTAGAGTATGCGTGCTTGTCATTGATGGAAAAGATCATGACCAGCAGTGCATGGATAATGGCATGGCAATGGAAAGTTCAACAAGTGATCGTTGGATCCCATTCAGAAGCGTAAAATCAAGGAGTCAAGGAAGGAACTCACGGTATAAAATCGCGAAATGCAAAACTACGACTTAAACTCCATTTCGGAGTTTCAGATACCGGGAGTTGGAGGAGACAAGAGTCGAGACTCTTCATCACAGGAGTCCCGAAGTGGGGAAATGAGAAACGCCAAAATCCTGAAACATGCACATCAACAAAGACTCCATTTCGGAGTTTCATAGACCGGGAAATCAAAGATCAAAGGAACTTTAACCTTTGAAGTAGCGAACCCCGAAATCCTGAAACAGACACATCAACAAAGACTCCATTTTGGAGTTTCGCATACCGGGAAATTAAAGATCAAAGGAAATTTAACCTTTGAAGTAGTGAACCCCGAAATCCCGAAACAGGCACATCAACAAAGACTCCATTTCGGAGTTTCACAGATCGGGAAATCAAAGATCAAAGGAACTTTAACCTTTGAAGTAGTGAACCTCGAAATCCTAAAACAGGCACATCAAAAAACCATGTCAACTAAGGACACGTGGCACAATAAGGCAATTACAAGTGTCAAGTTGATTCAACATTTTAGGCACATGTAAGTCACGAATCAGAGTGACTTGTGGCAACTATTCGTCATGAGTGAATCCACATGTGATGTCAATAGGTTTACGTCACATCGAAACTTTCTATTTCGGGGTTTTACATAGCAAGTAGAAACTCCACCATCATGAAGTCTCGAACTCTGAAATGCTGAAAGGGACTATTGTGAGTCTTGAAAACCTGAAAGGATAAACTCTGAAATCTCCTCAACCGTCCATCTTAGTGGGTTATGTGAACCGTCCGATCACTTTGGAGATTTTGTGATCATGAATTTTATAATGTTGGAGTCACGATGACTCGAAGGGAAAAACGTTGAAATCCTGTCAGCCATTCGATTAAGAAAAGAAGGGATCAGATTATGAAGTCTTGTGGACCATTGATCTAGATCCATTTCGTGGATTACTACTTGGAGTGTCGAGACACTTCTTCACAGGAATGCCAAAATGAGAAAACACCTTTTGGTGTAGGCTGTGGTCACTGCCAGTGGTCATGTGAGAGGGAGGAGCTAGCACCAAGTTAAGCTCCTTTTAGGTGATCGTAACATGAAGAGTCGATACTCTTTGCCATAGGAATGTCGAAATGCCGAAATGTTGAAATGCGAAATGGCGAAATCAACGCGAGACCCTGTGCTTGTAATCCAACAGTGTTGGATACTTGGAAATCTGATTGAAGGGCTATTGTTTCTCTTCACAGTTAATTGATTAGTTATGATTCAGTTAGCAAAAATGAATCATGACTCTTGGATGGTCGACGATTCAGTTGCTGATGCGTTTTCTTGGAGGTTCACAGTGTAACTGCTAGAAACGACTGATGGTTTATGCCAAAGGATTCGAAGAGACTTCAGGTTGATCACCAGAGAAGATGAAGAGTCTCGAGGCATATTCCAGTGGCATGAAGACTATTCATAGAGGCTATTGACAGATGTAAGACCGTTGGAGCCTAGAACTTCAATAGAGGGAATGAGCCCGACTTTGATAGAGAAGACGAAGAGTCTCGACTGTTGGAGAGGCTAAGGAATCTCGGCATAACACCTAGTGATGATGGACGCATGGGTTTAACCACCATAGAAGCTGAAGAGTTGCAATGATGATCAGGCAGAGCACTCGACATGGGGAGAGAATGCAGAAGCATTGTGAATAGAGGATGAAGAAGATGCACAGAGAGAATAAAAATGCAGAACAAAGAAGATATTGGGTGTTGTTGAGAGTGATTCAGGTGTGTAGAAGGAGCGAGAGTGCAGCAACTGAAATGCACAAAAGAGGAATGGTGCATAGAAGGGATATGGCATACAGAGCATAAAAGGCAGAAGAACATAAATCATAAGGAAGGGGTGTAGGAAGACACTGATGCAGGTAGAGTAGAGCAGTGTAGCAGAACAATGATGAGACTGGTAAGCCATTGATAAATATTGTATCACTGTGATAAATTTATATATAGAAAATTTTATATTTCAGGGTGGTAGGGAGGTGCTAGGGAGGACTGTTGTCCTTAGAGGTTCAAGTGGGTGCTTGAACATAGGGAGTTGTAGCTTCCATCTGGTTGCAGCCAAAGAAACCAGGGTAGCAGGGTGGTGTGAGGGAGAACTTTTGTTCTCTGTTTTACAGGTTGGTGCCTGTGTGACTGGAAGTTGGTGCTTCCATCCAGTTGGTGCTAGAACACTTAGGGAGTTGTTGCTTCCTTCTAGTGGGTGCTAGAGA
>SNQJ01S0024134.1:0-14973 GCA_010110895.2 Picea sitchensis | reverse complement strand
ATGTCATAGGCCGAGGCATGGAAAATGAAGAAGTGGAACATGAGGATGTATCCATGAATCTACTAGCCTCATATTTGACCGAATATTCCCAGAGGTGGTTTGGAGGGATACCTGACATTCACATAGCATATTATGAGTATTTTTCCAAGTTATTCAAGAGAAGATGGACAACAAAGAAAAGAAATTGGATGCTTGTATCTTAGTTCAATCAAATCAAGAGAAAGGAGAACAAGATAGTGATTGAATTTGATCGTAGGTTCGATAGGTTATACATTCAAATTCTGACAGATTTGTGTCCAACCGCTACAACAATTTGTCTCCTCTATGTGAATGCATTTGATGGGAAATTTTTCTTTTTTCTGAAGGACAAGAAGCCGACTTCTTTAGCACAAGAAAAAGAGTACAATGCAGAGATTGAAGAAAACATCCTTGAATCAAATGTAGATCCATTTCAATATCCTCGTTTCAAGTAAGAAGCAAAGACTAAGGCTTCCAGTAGTAGTGCTCCTGATCCAATTTCCCTTCTGACTCAGAAGATAGATCAGATGAGTACTCAATTTTTCCAAGCATACAATCCAATCATGGGTCGATTAACTACTATGGAGAGAAATCAATCTGCCCCCATACCTCAGTTTACCAGACAACAGAGAGATGCCACTGGTTGGAAACTGAGGCCTCAACAAGAAGCAAAGACCCCTGGCACTTTGAAACCAATAGGGATGGTTGACACAAAAGAAACACTATCGTGTTTTCCATGCCAATAACCTCACCGAGAGGATGAGTGTTCTCGACGAGATGAATATCCTTCCAATAGTATGAACTTCATGGATATGATCTGTAACTTCCAAGAGGAATAATTCACGCAAGAATATATTGATGAATCCATAATATAGGGGGAAAGAGAGGGGATACTTCGAGCCTTGAATCAGTTCATATATGATGAGAAGGAGGAACTAAGGAAGAGTGAGTATTTTACATACACCAGAATAAATAAATCATCAACCCCTCCATCTTCTCCTCCTCCATCTACAGAGAAAGTGGTCCCACCGCTTCCACCTCCAGTTCATGATCTACTTCCAAAGCCAACTCCCACATATGAGATTCAGTTTAACATAGACATTGCATCCATTTTTGGGAAGTTAAATATGACGGTTCCTGTGACATAAATGTGAATCATCCCTTTTGTAAGGAGGGAAGTCTTGAATTTATTACAGGTACCAACTAAGAACAAATATCCTTCGATCATTTTGAACACCATGTATCTCGATCAAAAAAAAGGACTACAATCCTCCTTTCTATCTTACATTGGGCATGGATGGCCTCCCCTTGAACAACTGTATGTTGGATTATAGGGCCTCCACAAATGTCATGTCATTGAAGGTAATGGAACAAAATGGTTTGAAGATGACTTGACCCTATGGAAACATATGTGGTATTGATTCTAAAATGGTCAAGGTTTATGGCTTATGTGAGAATGTTGAGGTATTTTTGATTGATTTTCCACATATTAACCTCATGAATATAGTAGTGATTGATGTCCCAGATAATTGGGGGATTGTTTTGTTAAGGATTTGGTTTGCTTCCCTTGGGGTTTTTCTTAGCATGGACCTTACCCATGCACACAATCCCATGAGAGATGGAACTTTTGAGGTATTATACAGTTAAGAGCGAGTCGAAATCATGTGATGGATCCCATCAGTCCTGAATATATAAGTGAAGATGAGTTTGATGAAGTACCAAACACCACTGAGTACAATCCACAAGAATTGCCTTTCATGAAGGAGGATTGCATAGACACACTCCTCCCAAGAACAAATGAATACAAAGAAAAACTTGCAAATTTCCAAGGGAAAGAGCCAAGGTCTATCCAAATACTAAAGAAAGAGGGTAAATAACGTGAAGAAGCCATGAAGAAAGCAGTCAATGCAGGACCTCCTTCTTATCCATACATTGAGAATATACCTTACATAAACTATAATGAAGGAAGTATTTCATTCATGTGGGACAAGAAGAAGGGAAATCCCAAATATGACCAAAAGGATGAAAGCTCGTGGCTTAGCCCTTACATCATCAAGAAGAAGTATTATAAAGAGAAGTATTAGTTGACAACTTTGGATGGGAGAAAGATTCCATTTCCAGTGGATGGGTCTCTTCTTTGGCCCTATGTTTATATCACTTGAGTTCTTTAGGGCCTAATGTGCAAGTAAGTATGTAGGTCATCTTGTTTTCCTTGCATTTGAATCTTGATTTATCATGTTAGTTTAAATGGATTTCATTTTTCATTTTTCTCTACTTACATATTAATTTCATGTTTAGTTTAATTTTTTTTGAAAAAATGCTAAAATTTTATATTCTAGATTAGTTTCATTTTTGGTTTTAATGTATATGGACGAAGGGTGATGGAACCACCCTATATTTACAGTGTTTTGTTTCAGTGTAGGAAAAGGTCTACCAGGAGATGTTCCAGTTCGCATGCACTCATCGACGAGTACATGTACCCAAGTAGGAGATAGATGTTATCCCCATTTTGTGCGATAACTAAGGAGATGTTGTCTCAAGGCCCTTAGGTTGCAGACTTGGAGTACCAAGAGATGATTTGACCAGTAGTTTCCACTTGTATAGACGGAGACCCACCTCACCACCACAACTCCAGGTTGATCATGACGTTATTCACCACATTAGCTAGCCTCTAGAAGACATTGGATCTTGCTACATGAGTTACAAGTTAGGTATTATGGTGAGTGTCATTTCAATACTTGAGGCTTTTGAGTTTGTGTCATCTATTATTGGTTTTGATTATGTGACATTTGCTTGGACATTATGCTCTTTGCCTTGTTTCACCTTGTTGGTTGACATTGCACCCTAGTAAGTGGGTCACTGTTAGGGATAGGTATGCTACTGGTAGGTCCTTTTATGAGTCGTCATTCCATTCCCAACCATACTTGTCACTTTCCACATTTCATCCCCTCATCTCCTCACCTTTTGGGATTTCCGGGTGTACTAACCCAAGAAGGGGTTTCCCCTCACTTCATGGGAAGAAGGGGATTAAGGCCTAGAGGCTTGTAGATGGAAAAATATAAAATCCTGATTATGAACCTTCTAGATTCTCTCCCAAAGAGGTCTTGAGAGAAATGAAAAGCTTCTCCTAAAAAATCAAAGACCTTAAAAATCAAACACATAACATAAATGTCTCACTTGATTGAGGGATTTACACAAAGTGTTTTATAGGCTAGACTATACCCTCATGGCACTATGTGTAGTTCTCCATTAAAGTGACAATTCAATACTTCCCACAAAGCTAATCAATTCACCCTAAGGAGTACCCAGTGTTTGAACCTTAATTAATTAATGGAAACAAATGGGATTGGAAAAAGGATGCATTGAAGGTGCAACACACCCTCTACAAAGGCACCCATAAGTGAGACACTACAACCCCTTGTATGTCATGAACCCCATGCCCAAAAAATTTCTCGTCATCCATGACACATCATCCACATGACTCATAAGGAGGTCCCCTTGGGAAACACCCCTAAATTTCAGGAACAATTCACCGAATAGGTCATTTTGTCAACCCTCCTATACCTAAACTTGGAAAATTGCATAGGATATTTGAGCATTAGTTTATTTTGATGAGGTGGTTTGGATGTACTTGCTTATATGGCTCTTTTATTGATTTTATTTACTTATCATGATGCTTTGAATTGAGATCCTTGGAGGGCGTATCCATTTGTCTTTGCATGACCCAGTTGGTGGATAGTTTTGGAGGAACAAGCCTAGCTTGGGCTTCTATGGGGATTCAAGCCCACAGGTTGGATTCCAAGGGCCCACATGTCAGATCATGGAAACATGCCATTGGAGTCTTAGAAGACATCACGAAGGACCTAACCTAGCCCCTACGACCCAAACGATTTTCTTGAGAGAGGCAAAATGTCACCCTTGAAGGCTTGACGTCATAGAGGGGCTAGGGTTTGATGGTGGTTGAGGAAACTTGGCATGTTTTGAAGGAAAGATCCAATTTATCATGGAGGATATGGATTGGATTGAAGACATTTGGCTTTTGGAAGCCCAACGTCCCTTCTCCAATGTCAACAACTTGATAAAAAGAGCCAAAATTTTCCAAAAGTAGGGTGATGTCATGTTTTAGGGTTTCTTTCATGTGCAAAAGTATGACTTAAATAATATTATTTTTTAAAGGGGAAAGATTAGGTATTTTGACCCCTTATCTTGTGGTTTAACCTAAAATATGTGGGAAAACTATGTTTTAGACATTTTGTATAAATAGAGATCATTTGTATCTCATTTGGTTCATAGCTCTCCCATTGTGAGAAGCCTTCTAGCTGAAATTTGCGCCCTCTTTGGGAAATATCTTCTCTCTTGTTATCTTGTTATGTTTTCTTCATGCTATTGATGGAAGAAGTAGTGTGCTACCTCTCTTGGAGATTTTCTATTGGTTTTTGGTGGATTTATCTTGGTAAGAGGAGGTTTATCTTGTCATTTATTGTACTAGGTACGGATTTATCTTGTTGATGCTTCATTGCTTGGTTACGATTTTGATTTGATCGATTTATTGGGGAGTATAAGGATTTACAACCCCACCATTATCTATCATTTTTGTCTAGAATTAATTTGTTGCACAAGGTTTTACTAGGAGAAGTAAAATGGTTTACGCCCTCCTAGTATGTCCTTGTTAGCATTTGCTTGTATTGGGCAGTAAAAGGGTTTACACCCCCAAAGAGATAACACATGTTATATATTCATTTATTTTAATCCATAACCCAATAGATAAAGGCACTAGAAATAATTGCATTGGAGAAATAAAATATTGCATTGGTTTACATAAAAACTCAAGATTTTGAGGTTGTTTAAATTGGAATCAATTCTATGCTTTATATGATTGGTTGAGCCACTAGGGAGTCACATTTGGATAAGTTCTTCTTTATTATGTAATATTTTATTCTACATCCATTAGGGCTGTAGAAACCCTAATACTACTTTCTAATTAACTCACAAACCAATAGTCAAAAGTTGCGAAAAGTTTGCCCCTATAATCTACTCACCTTAGCACACTTTTTGAGTGGATTGTTGGAAAGTTTTGATGGTTGATATATTGGTTGTAAAACATTGAATTCTACAGCCATAAGGCTGCAAATTATATCTCTAAAATGTTTTTTCTTACATCCTTATTTCAAGATAAAGTGTTTCTCTTTCATTCTTGAGTTAAACTAGTATTTACTAGCTTGTCTCTTGCTTATCTCACAAGAATTTTAGTACTTTATTTGAAAATCTTACTATATATTTTAATATATATTATTTTTTACTGCTTACATTAGGGACAAAAATCTTAAATTTCTTGTCCAACTAACATATTACATGCATACTTGGATTTCCTTGTGTCTCTAGCAGGTACAATCACTCTTTGTAAGTACTCATACCTCTTGAAAACCATTGACTACCACCAAGAATCTTTCCCAAGCCTTTTATCACTTAGTATATTGACCTATAGGGGTACCCTCCTTCATATATTCACTTTCCATTTCATTCCCCCCAAGTTCATCGGGATTCCCCCCTTGAGGTGATTCCTTCATCTCTAAAGTGATGGGAATACCAGCCTAAGTTGACAGTGGGTAGTTGTTCTCTTAGTTATCTCCATTTTGTGTTTGGGTCAAGATTTTCCCAACCTACAAGTTGTGCGATAAGACACCTGAGATGCTCCTAAGTTATATGCATGTAGCTCCTAAAGAGGCTATTGATATGGAAGGGATATGCGGCGATATGGTGGCTCAAATGCGTCTTCCACTTTGGCTTTAATTGCTTCTGGTTCTTCAAATGCATATGCAAATTATGCAAGGGTACAAATCCTTTCATGGTATTTTATCCCTCCCTCGGGCATAAAACAATACCCTCCCTCAAGAACAAAGGTATTAAATACATTGGCTGGACATAGACATTAGAATATGACCGCTTACAGAGAGATTAACAGAGCTAATGCAACTGGTGGAATCCATATTTTTATCATATTTTCACTAATCCTGACTATGGTAGGGGTGGGGGTAGAAATGAAAGTGTCCCGAGTGGTAATCTCATAAATTATAGAGATATAGACCCATGAGGGTCAATCTATACCCGTTGATAATATAAATAAAATAATGTTATAGACTTGAAGAAATTCATACTGCACATAGAGGCTTATACGATTATTTTCATTTCATTGGTTCCATTATGTTGCAGTCAAGATAATTTAAAGTTATCACAGGGTTTCGAATTACATCTGAATTCTCTAAAGAGGGTGTCCCCACTCTGAAATATTCCCCAAAAACCACTATTACTCCCCACTCCCCCATTGAATTACCTCTGGAAAGGTGAATTTTTCCCTATGTACTTCCCACTCCCGCCAATAATTTCCCAATACACTCCCCACTCCCGCCAATAATTTCCTAATACGCCAACCCTGCGCACAATATTAACCCAACAATATAATTCAAATGAGAAATGTAATACATGGGTCTTTGTAATATCATTGGAAATAATATTACCCACTTTAATGTCATATTTTGTATGATATTATCATATTTTCATATGATAATATTATATGATAGATGTAAATAAAACATTTTCAATATATAACCTAACTATGAAGGTACCAAGTTTCAAGAGCTTAACTATGAAGACACCAGGTTTCACTAGTTGTGACAAAAAACTTCCATGAGTGAATGGACTCCATATTTGATAGTAAAGTTTCATAATGGAGGAACTCTATGCTATAGATCGATTTTGGTTTAATCAGTTGATCCAAAAAATACTTAGATGCGTATTAATATTTAATGCATAATAACATCTACTCGATCTTCGAAATAAAAATGATCGCTTAACTATTTGTAATTTACATGTGAAATACTTATCTATACAAATACACTTTATTAATAAACAACTTGAAAAATAACTGAGTGTAAATAGAAAAACAATATTTAAATCACATACACAAGTTTGATAACGGAGTTCACCCAATTTGGGCTATGTCTCTGGGTCCGCTTCCAATAGAGACCTCTTTATTATTGCTCAAATGTTTGTGTCTTACAATGACCTTTTTCTATGTTGTTCAAACTCAGAAATAGATTATATCATTGAACTCCTTGCGAAAAATCGTGAAAAATGAGTATAAAGTTCCTAAAATTCCACGTTGGAACCCTGTGGCATGCATTATGGTGTAGCCTTCAAGTCTAGGTTCCCTTGGACACGTACTTTGAGACTCTATTCTACATAATTATGAGTATCCTTGCCTCGGGTTACGGGCCCAAACTACTTTTTAGATTCCATGGTTGGCATTAAATACAACATCGTGGGCATGCCTTAACATGAGGCGCCTTTAGCACAATGGTTAAGTGGTTTGAATGTTGTATAGTGGGTCATAGGGTCAAACCTCATTGACCAAACTATATATAGTGTTTTGTTGTAATGATGGTTTATATAGTTTGAACCATATTATATATAGTATGGTTGTTGACATATGCGGTGCCATATAGTTTAATGCCCTCCACAAATCTTGGCACACAGTTATATTTCAAAACATATGACATGGCTCCAGGGCTTAAGCCCTTGGCCATTTTTCCACCATTCAAACCTTTGATCAAACTTAAATACAAATGATGCCATATAAGGTTAAGTCTTGTGTGCTTGACGTGTTGGTAGTTGAGGCTTGTGTAACATTTATGTGATGAAACCCCCCTTCTCTCCTAGGGTTTGTGTGACCTCCCGGTCAAGGATATTCAAATACTTGAGCCGAATTAGCTCCTTGGGCCTCTTCTAGACCCATAAATTAATTTACACAAGTCCCTCTTTTGTTACCCTGCAGGATCAATTTACTCGCACGACTTTTCTTGACGCTTCTAGTAACACTTAACGGAGATCACTAGCTCCTCTGCTAGGCTCTTCTTCGATATTAACATGATCTATAATCTCAGTCTATCCCCCTTCTCAATTTCAGGCTTTGGGATTTTTTCACACTCCTCCCTCACTTTCCCCCAAAGTACCCTTCTGCGAAACACATGGATCCCCATTGCATGTCCATCTGGATCCAATGATCTAGATCTACTTTGTTCTTTGCGACTTCGGTAGGAACCACTGTCTGATCTATGAAAATATTTTGGGGCTCTACTTCTTGAACTCTCTGATCCACTACCATGTATCCTCCTTGCAACCAATAGCTAGGATTTTTTCACGGCTTTGGGACTTCGGTGATCCCCACTCTTTACACACTTCTAAACCTCTGAATTCTTGAATTGTCAAGGGAATCCAAGGCTAAGCTTCATTCAACTCTCCCAGATCTCATGGTCTAGAAAGATCTTGCTTCCTTGGAACAAATCCTTCTCATTAATTTATGAAATCTTAAAGGGCTCCTCCCTATTGAAGGATTCTCGCCTGTTACCTCTTCTAATCTTGTTCTTCCTCAAAACATCTAACTCCTCAAAGCATTTCTTCAACACATAGTCAAATTATGACTCTATGCACACCTTGCAACAGGTCTTCTTCCACTTAACCCTTTGGTGGGTGATTGTGCACTCCTTGCAATAGTTCTTACACGACTCAATTGTTCCTCTTGAATAATATGACGCTGAGTGTTTTTATGCCTACACACACCTTGCGAGGTTATTTTTCACTCTTTGAAAGTAAATATTCAAGTTATCTCTCCTGAACTTCTGAGTCGAAACTGACTCTGTCAACACACTCCTTGTGGACACTATGCGCACCTTGCATACAAAACTACATGTTATCTATTTTGAGCTTCTGAGTCGAGCTAGACTTTGTCAATGCACTCCTTGCAGATAATATGCACTCCTTGCATAAGATCATTAAGAGAAACAATTGAAACTTATCTAAACCTCATATATTAATACATTCAACCATGTAAGTGCATTCATAACATAAGAACAAGTAATAATAGAGAACATAATTAAACATAAGCCTACCATTCATTCAGATAGACACAACAACAAAAACACGAAACATTTGGGATCAATGTTTCTTTGTTATATTCATTCGAATGATATGTACATGGGCTCATACAAATATATAAGCTTCAACAGGATTCCACTACCATAGTCTTCACTAACTACTTCTAAATAAATTTCAACAATAATCTTCAACAACCTCCTTTGGGCATACATTTATTTATACAAAAAGGCTCATAGATATTTTCCCTCCAACTACCTTAGTGCTATCCTATCAAATTTAAAACTTTCAACCATTAAGGATTTATTACAATAAATGATCGGTATAGACATATAAGAGAGAACACTTCAAATCTATATTGCCAACTACTACATTAAAATAAATACAATCCCCATCGATCTCATGATATAGTTCAACCTCTAAACATTTAAGATGTTATTTAATTAGAATATATTCAAATATTTATGTGACATGCCCTCTTAAATTCAAAATCACATCAAAATGCGTACTATGGTGCTGAGTTGCCTTCCACTTGTGCTTTGATGACAATTCTCTTGCATCATACTCCTCTGGACAAAAATTCATGGACTCTTGCCCATGAGCTCCTGCACTGACTTTCCATGCTTCTGAATATCTGCATCATTTACCCAATTGGTATCCTTTATTGGGTGTCCTTTCCACTTTACCAAATACTCAAAATAAGTCTTTCCCCTGGTATTCTTACCAATCCTCTGATCTATGATCTTCTCCATTTGCGGCTTCTCTGCTACATGCATTTGCTTCTCCCATTGGATCTCTTTCTGATCTTCCGACCCTCTAGTGTCATATTCCCTATAAGGATACATGTCTGAAATGTTGAATATCGGTGATATACCCACATCCTCTGGCAACTCTCTCTCATAAGCATTTTTATTAAATTTCCTTAGGATCTTGCACAGTCCTATCTTTTTCATCTTTACTTTGTTATATGTTCCCCTTGGGAACCTTTCCTTCCTAACATGTTCTATAACTTGATCTCCCACTTAAAATTGAAGTTCTCTCCTATGCAGATCAACTCTGCGTTTATATTCTGTGTTTCTCTTCTGCAATTGCTCTTTAATCTGATTATGAAGCTCCTGCATTTCTGCAGCAAAGTCTTCTGCTCCAACGCTTCTGAATCCATTCTTTTCTAGATCTATCAACTCTGATACTCCTCTTGGCTTCAGTTCATATACTATATGGAATGGACTCTTCCTTGTACTTCTGTTTGGTGAGTCATTGTATGCAAACTCCGCTTGTGACAGAATTTGATCCCATTGGCTATGATGTTCAGTGACCAGACTCCTCAATAGATTTCCTAAAATATGATTTACCACCTCAGTCTATCCATCTGTTTGAGGGTGATATGTTGAACTAAAGAAAATTTCTATCCCCATCTTCTTCCACAATGTTCTCTAGAAATGACCAACAAATTTCATGTCTCTATCTGAGAAAATATTCTTAGGAAACCAATGAAGTTTCACAACTTCCTTGAAAAATAGATTTGCAATGTGTGTTGCATCACTGGTTTTCTGGAATGGGATAAAGTGTGCCATCTTTGAGAATATATCAACTACAACAAATCTGGAATCACTTCCCCTTTGTGTTCTTGGCAATCCCAACACAAAATCCATGCTTATTGCATCCCAAGGCCTATCTGGAATAGGCAATGGTTGATACAACCCAGTGTTCTGTCTCTTTCCCTTTACATACTGGAAAATATTACATATGTTTACAAACTTCTTCACTTATTCATCATCATTGTCCAATAGTATTAACTACTCAAATGCACAAACATCTTGTCATGGCCAAAGTGTCCTGCTAGACCTCCACTATGTTTTTCCTTCAACAGATTTTCTCTCATGGAGCACTTTGGTTTGCACAACTGGCTACCTTTGAACAACAATCCATCTTTAATCAGATACTTTGTCCACTGAATTTTGTCTCTGAGTGCAGGATTTGCACATGCTTCATATGCCTCTTTAAAATCTGGATCATCACAATACATCTCCTTAAGGTGTTCGAACCCTAAGGTTTTCATTTGAAATTCCTCTAGAATCAAACATCTTCTGCTCAATGCATCAACAACTTTGTTAGCATTACCAGAAATATGTTTAATGACAAAACTGAAAATTTTCATAAAATCTATCCACTTAGCATGTGTTTGATTTAACTTCTCCTGTCTGGTTATGAATTGTAAAGTCTGATTATCGTTATTCAAAATAAATTCTTTTGGAACAAGGTAGTGCCTCCATTTCTTTAAGTCTTGAATTATTGCATAAAATTATTTATCGTATGTGGAGTATTTTCTCTTAGTGTCATTCAACTTCTCACTGAAATATGCAATGGGCCTATTATCTTGGCTTAAGACTGCTCCAATTGCTACTCCACTAGCATCACATCTTACTTGAAATGTCTCCCCGAAATATGACAAGACCAGAATCGGTTGTTCTGTTATCTTCTCCTTTAATATACTGAATCTTTTCTCAACTTATTCTATCCACTTAAAATACTTGTGTCTCTTTTTCACCGTATCTAATATTGGTGCACAAATTCCAATGAAATTTCTAATGAAATTCCAATAGAAATTTGCTAATCCATGGAAGCTTCTCACCTCGAATATGCTTCTTGGCGATGGTCATTCTATGATTTATCTCGCCTTCTTTGGATCCATCTTCAATTCATTTGAAGGGATTACAAAACCCAAGTAAATGAGTTATGTCTTCATAAAAGAAGATTTTTTCAGATTTATCAATAACTTCTCCCGCTGCAATATTCTCATCACTAATGTTAAGTGCCGCAAATTCTCTTCTTTAGTTTTACTGAAGACTATTATATCATCCAGATACACAATCACAAACTTACCAATAAAATATTTCAATACCTCACTCATCAACCTCATAAAAGTACTTGGGGCATTTGTCAATCCAAATGGCATAACGAGCCACCCATACAACCCTTCATTTGTTTTGAAGGTTGTTTTCCACTCATCACCTTCTCTCATACTTATGTAGTGATATCCACTTTTCAAGTCTATCTTTGAAAAATAACTTGCTCCACTTAAACAATCCATTAAGTCATCCATCCTTGAAAAATGAAATTTGTACTCGATGGTGATTTTATTTATGTCTCTTGAGTCTGTACACATTCTCCAACCCCCATCCTTTTCCGGACTTAACACAGTTGGTACTGCGCATGGACTCAAACTCTCTCTAACCAAACCCTTGTCCATCAAATCCTGGACTTGTCTCTTTACCTCCTCATTCTCTTCAGGTGTCAATTTGTATGCTACTTTGTTCGACAGACTTTCTCCTGGTATTAGATCAATGTGATGGTTGATACTCCTGATGGCTTGAAATGAGCAAGGAAACTCATCCACTACTATGTCAACAAAATTCTCTAATAGCTCCTTAATTTCTTCAGGTAGATCATCCATAGAAGTATTTGTAAGGATGACTCTGGGCTTCCTCACCACAATAAACTGCCTCTCCTGTTGCTCCTTGACTTCACTCAAGTGTTCCTTCCCACTCATGATAAGCATAATTGTGTTGGCATATTCCTTCACTTTCTTTTCCTCTATTGGTAGTAGCATGTGTGTCCTACCATTTTTCTCCAAGGTATAAGTATTTTTTCTCCCATCATGAATGAAATTTTTGTCAAACTTCCATGGTCTCTCCAACAAAACATGACATACATCCATGGGAATCACATCACACAAAATATCATCTCTATACCCTCCTATCTTAAATTCAATTAGGCATTGTTTAGTTACCATTACCTTGTGACCTTTCTTCAACCATAAGACTCCATACAAACTTGGATGTGCAGTTGTCTCCAACTCCAATTTCTCCACCATTTTTGTGGATACTAAGGTATCAGTGCTCCCATTGTCAATTATCACCTTGCATACCCTGTCTTTAGTCTTCCAAACAGTTCTGAACAAACTATTCCTGTTGGAACAGGGGCAGATCTGGGGTTCAACTCTACAACAATGCACCAACAAAACCCTAACTACCGGCCCTTTCAGCAACACCTGTGAAGCAGATGAAGTCTCACCTGAGGTAGAGGCAGGGGTGGTTGCAAGACTCAAGTTTCTTCAACCTTAGCTGGGACATATATCTTTGATTACAACACTTAATAAAGCACTTAGCATCATTTGTCCCTCAATATGCAATCACTATTCACTTCGTTGATAAACAGAGCTTCGCAACATTCACACTATTCTACAGTATTTAATCACTTAGCATATAAATGGATCAAAATGAGCATATCAAGCACTAAGCATGACTATCTTGATCAGATCTAATATTCTCACATATCATGAGCACAAAGAAGAAGTATATCTATCTAAACATATCAAGCACTTAGAAATTAATATGTGAACACATCAAGACAAANGATCAAAATGAGCATATCAAGCACTAAGCATGACTATCTTGATCAGATCTAATATTCTCACATATCATGAGCACAAAGAAGAAGTATATCTATCTAAACATATCAAGCACTTAGAAATTAATATGTGAACACATCAAGACAAAGCACAAATCATATAACATAGTGTTTACATGGTTCACCCCCACCCTGGGGCTACTTCCACCAACTCTTCTTCTTTATTGTCTTCAGTCAATCGGTTACAAGCACATAGCCTTCAAAACACTTACTCCGTACAGGACAGAAGATTTGCGCAGCTCGCTAGATCCTTCTTCCTTGCATTACCACACTAAGCCCTCCACAATCTTCTACAAGGGCCCACACTTAGCTCTACAAGTCTCTTACAGTCATGCACAAAGCACTTACAAATGCTATTCTCACTTAGCATACATTCACATCACATAGATGCATTATTCTCTCTCCTTTCTATATTTCTTAGACACACATATATATATTACAAAATAGGCCTACACATGGGTAAACCCATGGGACAACATCCCATTCCCGTTACATATTCCCAAAAACCCAAAAAGGACCCAAAAGTGGGCCAAAATCCATTGATATTTGCTTCGTCTTGCTCTCCTCCTTTGACAGGTTATCGAAGTCACAAAATAGGTCACTATGACCAAGAATCTCCCAAAACTTGGTCAAGGGCCAACAGGCCCCCAACACTCACCTGTGACTCATCCCGAGTCACTCTGGTCTGAGAAATTCTGCCTCGAACGCCTTGATCTTGGCTCGAGCTTCTTCGAATTGCTGCTTTGTTGTGGCCTCTTCTTCGACGAACTCCTGGATTACTGTGTCGTTCACTGGCCCTTCTAGGCGTTGTTTTGTTGCATTGACAACCTGTTCTAACTCTGCTCCTCAGCTTTCTACCTCTGTAAACAACTGGCATGCCTTATCTTGCACAGGTTGAAGTCGTTGAGTGACTTCCATCACATTGCTTTGAATCATATGGATCTGCTGCTGAGCTGTGTGTTGTTCTTGAGACCTCTTCATTCTTTCTACATCTGACAGGGCATTCAACTATTCCTGTAGTGTATCTGTGTGCTTCTTCACTTCCTGGAGCTGTGACTCCAATGTTTGTAACTCTGGGTTCTCAGTAAGGTTTTCATATGTCTGGGCACTGCAATTACTCAACTGCTTGCATTCCAATGCAAGAGATTTTAATCTGTCAACTACGTTGTAGGCAATTACTTCTCACTAGTCCCGTACGTCAAGTGGGGTCTCGGGTACAATGCATAATTCTAGATCTGCGATGTGCTATTGGAGTTGTTGGATCACTTCTTCGAGTTGCGCCACCTATTGTGGAACTCTCTCTTTGACGTTTACTTTGACAACTATCATAGAGCAAAGTGCTTTGTTGACCATTTCCTTAACTTTGAGTTGCTCTACGAGAAACTGTTCTTTTTCTTTATGCAGCTGGGATTTTTCTTCATCGGACTTTACTTGGAGAGAAAGCTTCTCTCATTCTGGAGTACTGTGTTTCTTTTCAAGGACTCCTTGTACTTGTGCTAAAGCTTGGGTGGCTTGTGATATCTCCTCCCGTGCTCGTCGAAGGCGAGCTTCGACTAT
>SNQJ01S0024133.1:70888-83241 GCA_010110895.2 Picea sitchensis | reverse complement strand
AATTCCACCATAGACTCCTTGAACTCACAAGCTTCACTCTACCAAGGTTCACAAATGTTTCAAAGTATATGTCATTTCCTTCCATCCCCACTAACTTCCCGTCCTTCCTAATATACATTAATTATTCTCTTATTAGTGACAATTGAACACACTAGTATGAAACAATTGGCACTCGGTCCTCTGCCATATACAAGTTGACTACCAGATTCTGACATCATCCCCTCTTCTATGTTACAGATTATGCATTCAAATGTTTCGAGCAATACAATTTGACCATCAGGGCCTCATGTCTTCTAGGGAGACCTTGTCACCCTATTTTGGATCCTCGTATTGGTGGGTTCACAAAATCTCCAATTCCTAGTCATTGTTTCCTGTTCTGTCCATCCTCGTACTTCTTTCCAAATATGCAACACCAAATGTTTAATATTAAAAATCCATCATGCAACAACCGTAAAGATCATTATTAATAAGCAAAAATCTCAAGGACTAACCATCCCTACAGAACTTGTCCAAAAACATGCAAAGAAGAGCTTTCCAAGTCATGGAAAAGCTATTACAAATTTCAATATATTAGCAAAAACAAGTCCGGGCCAGCATTTCCCTATTCCATACTTGGGCATTTTTTTGATTGCGGGTTCCCGGATCGATGGCCTCAAAATTGTGTTTCAAATCTTCTGTGACTTGCAAACAGTGCTCGGAGTTCCGCGATATACAATTTGTCCACTGGAATGCCCCGTCACGAGCCCAACCATTTGTCATTCCCTTCAATACTTAGCCCAAATTTGGTTGTATCTCTATGACATTGTACATTTATTGTGTATCGAGTTTTCCCTACCTTTTCCCTGTTTCATACTTACACACTTTTTCAATTGCAAGTTCCTGGACTGGCGGGCTCAGGATTGTGTTTCCAATGTTCCATGACTAGAAAACAATACCCAGAGTTCCATGATATACAATTTGTTTGCAGGAATGCATCATCATGCCCCTCTTTCATGTTACACATTCTGTGGTCAACACTTCTGAGAGATACAACTTGACCCTCGGGCCCTCACCTCTGTTGGTTGTATCTTGTAGCCCTATTTTGAAGCATCGCCAACTACTTTCGATAATTAGCCATTCCTTACTTGTTGTTCCCTGTCCCCGCCACCTTCCTACTTCTCTCTGGAAATGCAATTGGCAAGATTTAATGCTAGCACTCCGTTGTGCATGAACCTTAAACATGTCATTAATGAGTGAAAGGGTCTTCCATATACAAATTGACCGCCAAACTCCCATATCATCCCCTCTTATGTGGTTCACATTTTTCATTCAAGTTTCGAGACATACAATTTGACCCTCGGGAAGTCACGTCTCCTGGGGAACCATTGTTACCCTAATTATGAAGCTTGTTCGACAATCTCTTTTGTGGTTCCTCGGGTTGGCGAGTTCATGAAATCTCCAATTCTTAGTCATTGTTTACTGTGCTCGACCAAGGTTTAATGCTAATAGTTCATCATGCAACAATCGTATAGACCTCCATTAAAAAGAAAAATAATCGACGAGACAGTGAAATTTAATTGAAGCTCGACTCCTCGAATTTAAATTAATTTATCTTGTCTTATTTTCTCTTTTCTGCCCAAAGACATGCAGAAAAGATCTTTCCACGCAATGGGATATATATTACAAGTTTCAATATATTAGCGAAAATGAATCTGCCCAGCCATTTCTCTATTCCATACTTGAGCCACTTTTTCGATTGCAGCTTCCCGGATAGGCAGGCTCACATTTGGGCCTCCATTGTTCTGTGTCTCACAAACATTACCCGAACTTCCGTGATATACAAATTGCCCTTTGGACTGTCCTATCATGCCCTCTTTGGTGTTATGTGTATTGCACTCAAAAAGTTCTGAGACATACAATATGACCCTTGTGCCCTCACCTCCAACGGTTGTACCTTGTAACCCTATTTTGAAGCCCGCCTGACCGCTTTCGATAATTAGACACTCCTTAACTGCTCTTTCCCATCCCCCGTGACCTTCATACTTCTTTCTTAATATGCAATAAGTAACCTTTCATGCTAACATCTCACCATGCAGGAACCGTCAACATTTTCATTAATGAGCGAAATGCTCGAGGAGATCTCCCATTAATATGGATTAAACCAAGATATGTGGAGAGTTATATTATCCCTTCCAATTGTTTATCTCAAACACAGGTCGTCGCATTGGCCCGTTCAGAAAATATCCAATGCTTAATTGCTCATTGATGTATCTGCCATGTTCACACTTCTATGTGTGCAATTACTAGTCTTTAATGTTAACATCACATCATGCAATAGCCGTTGAAATTGTCATTAATGAGTGAAAGTCTCGAGGATATCTCCCATTCACACGCATTGGACCAATATTTGTGCAACGTTATATTATCCCTTCCAATCTTCATTTCAATCATCGTCTGGAGAAAACAAACATTCTTGTAAACTTATGGAAGCAGACCGACAACAGTTTTGTGGAGATAGAGTGAATATCTTTGGACGTCAGGACCAGAAATTCCAATGGTCCATGGCATACTCTTACTATTCATCATGTTCCACCCAGAACGAAGTGATTTGGACCTATGGAATCACTCGTGTAGGTTGCGTCCCTGAGGTTTTTGACTGTAAGGATGTGGTCTCTTGGTGCGCCAAAAAATATATTTCAAGCCAAAGAATTATTCCACTGCGCAACCATTCTCATGTTTCTTTGTCACCTTAGGTCTTCCACAAGATGTTAATATTGCCGGAGCCAACCTTGACCTTTAGAGAACAAGACTGCAAGCAGTTCCTAGAAAAACATGATAACGGGTTGGACATGTTAGTCGAGTTCCTCGAAGACCCGACAACAGTTTTTGAAGATATCACAAAGTTGCAAGTAAGTTCCTTTAGAAATCCATTCCAGGAAATTGCTTGGTTGTTTACAAGAATAACGGGACATGAATCCACGACAAGCATTTCCCGTATAGTTATTTATATTTTGTACTTCACAGTGAAGGAAAAATTCATTTTTGATTGGGGGAAGCTAATTTCCATTGAAATCTGTTCCCAACTGTCACAATTCAAAGAATCGAATAAATTTTATATGTCATCCTACTTGATTTTTGCAATAATACATTGTTGTCTGTTTCCAAAACTGTCTCTTTCCAAGAAAATAAACTGTGAATTCGACCCAGTAACATTCTGGTACTAGGCCCTATGGAGGCACAAGGCCTCCCATTTTTTTATGAGGTTTTTAATGACTTTGTCTCAATTTTCAAAGATATATTGTTAGGGGAGGATGCTCCCCAGATGTCTAGCCAGGAAACCAAATTTTTTAACAAGAAGGGGACAATTGAACAAAAGGAAAATCATAGTGTACTAATGGTCTTTGGCTCCAAGGAAAATTCTACTTTCCTTCCATGCTACATCGTAGACAAGATGTTTGTTACAGAAATAGCAAGGCAATACAACCACTGGTTGCATTTTTTCCATGACAAGAAAAAACAAACAATTCATTCCTCTTCCTTAGAAAGTCAGGGACTTCGTGTGCAGAAACGTCAACAAGATTGACAAATTCACAGGCCATTTCAAGAACTTTAACCTAACATATGTGGAAAGGATAGAATGGTTCGAACCTAATGGGATTTTTTGATAACATTTACTAGCAGTTGGCTTTAGCATCTCTTTTGTCCATAGACGCCTGACCAAAGACAGAAACAGTGACGACAACACTCCTGCTTTTGGTGATTGTGACGTAGAGGCATTGCAAAGCGCAACTAAATTGTACAGACAACAGGGAAAAGTATTCATTGAGAAGAGTGTCCAGTCCCCCACCAGCACTCCCAAGAGCACGACATCATGGAGCATCACTTCAACGGCCCACCCCAGTAAGAAAGCAACCCAGAAATCTTCAAATGGAGGAGGAGATAAGAACTCTCCTCGCACAAAAATTAATAGTTCTCACAAATTTCCCCGGACGAAGAAGAGAAAAAACATTGTAGGGCAGGCAAACGAACCTGAAATTGAAAGTGAACAGATGCAACTTGACATTGAAATTGAGCACATGCAAAAATTTGGCCTGTCCACAAACGCGATGCACCATAGTTCCACAATGGAAATAGATAAGACTCACATTTTTTATGAAGATGAATCCTTCGTATTCTAGAGCATTGTTTTTTACATCCAATCTAAAAATATATTCATTGAAAAGAGAGATGTAACAAATAAGAAAGGAAAATCTCATATAGAGATTAACTTTAGGAAAATGTGGTCATCCCAAATCTCCCTATTTCACCATGTAACCGGTGATGCTCTTGATGATTCCATTGGAGGAATTGAAGCGGAGAATTATATATTGAAGGAATGCGTCAAGGAATTGGAGGAGGCTTTCATTGCTACCCCAGAGTTTGTCAGTCTCGTGTCTACTACCCCTGCAGCCAAGTTAAAAGGATCCTCCAGCATCCTCGCATCGTGTAGAGCCCTTGTAGAGAATAACATCAAGAAAAGAATGCAGCTAGTTACTGAAGCCTAAGAAACATCACAAAATATATCTTCCTTTCGAAAGAGGGAAAATGATTTGCACGAACATTTGTAGACGAATTTAAAAAATGATCAACATTTCTATGAACAGATGTTGACCCCTTTTTCCAACCATGCCATCAACAGCCCAGATATGAAAAGAAGACAAGAGTATCTCCCCTCCCCAAAGCAGATCGAACAATTAAAAGCCTGTTGGAAAAATAAAGTTAAGAACCTGCAGCTCATTGTCGAATCATGTGAACAAGCCATATCAGAAAAAGAAGAATTATTTGAACCTGATAGACTTAGCCGGAAATACCAACGAGGTTCAAGACCCAAACTTAATCCTCAAATCCTTGTCAATGACCAAATAAGCCTTCGATGAACAACTTGATATTTAAAGGGATTGTCTTTAGAAAAAAATTACGACATCCTTGAATATCGTGTAGATGAACTTGAGAACTGGCTACTAGACTATTCAACACACAATGAAGAAATTGAATAGGCTCTACATAGTATTTCTATGGATCTAAGGAAATTAGAAAATGATCTTTTCGACATAGAAATCGAGGATGAAATCAACGTGGTCCCCATGAGAAGCTACATTGAAGAATGGTTCCAACGAAGAATGGACGACCTCATCGAGGAAGGGCAACAACTGGTTGGAACGATACCGGTGACCATCGACGACAGCAAAAAAAACACATCATCTTCATAGTAAGTCTATATTGATGTCATCTTGTTTTCTTTATCAATCCAGTTATTCTACCTCTTTAAATAGAAATCTCTAACCAAAGGCTCATAACTTCCAATTTCTTATTTTCAGGTCTTCCTCTCTACCGTCGTGCACTTCTTCTTTCTACAATCCTAATTCTTGTACTTATTTACTTTTATGGTCCACGGGAAACCCAATTCCAGTATATATGACAAACACATTTAAATTTCTAGAAATATGGAACATATTCCATAAATATGGAACATATTCCAAAAATATGTAACAAACATTATTAATTTTTGATCGGGAATGCTAAATTTGTTTTCCTTGAACTATGTTGGATGTCAGGAAATTGTGTTTATTATATTTTAATTTTGAATGTGTGTGTTTCCTGGTCCTTTTTTCTAGGAACCTTTGTTTCAAGACATTATTAATATTTGATAAATTTCAAAGAAAACTAATTTGGAAATGCTAAAAAAAAATTCCTTCAACTATGTTGGATGTCAGGAAATTGTGTCTATTATATTTGAATGTTTAATGTGTATGCTTCTCTTTTTCTCAGGAACCGTTATTGCAAGTCATTTAGACAAAAAAATTCTAAGTACCATGTTTGAACTATACACACTCCAGAAAAAACTGCCTCGTTCGCATATTAACCTGGGGGGTCATCTACAAGCCAAATGTCTTGTGGTTGGCTAGTGGCATGCTACCACAAAGTCATCCTCTGCATGGATACCACATGTACTTCAACCTGCTTCCCACGTGTTTGTACTCGGTCCCACCGTAGCATTGCATTTATTCCCATTCCAACTTGGCAGGGACTACGCTGCCAACAACACTTGTCTTGTATAATGATGGGTTATTAAAACAAAATGAATAAAATTAAAGAAAATAGACTTTTATATATGTGTAGGTGATAGTTATATGTGAGAAAGTAGATATATTTTAAATTGAATTTATTTATTTGTAGAGGGATTAAATACCTTGAAATGAAGTGCAATTTTTTTTATTGGTTAAGATGAATTTTGTAGGGACACACAATTGGATAAAATTTATAACTTACATAGACATGAATATGTAGAAACAAGATTTCGATAATTTTCATGTCACCACTTTTAAGATATGTGGTCTTTCATTCAAAGTCACAAGTATGGATTTTCATTCAAAATCATAGGCATGATTAGTGCTATCAATATTCAACTATAAAACAATTCAAGGAAACAATTTTATTAGTGAGACAGAGAAATTTTATCCAATAATGATCCATTTATGAGTGAAATTGAAAGCATATATCTTGCATGTTGGACACAAGAAAATTATTTTGACTTAATTCTTACCAATGAAAAAGATGGAACCACCAAACATAGTTAGTTATTGACTTATAATAATGTTGGTTCTCAGTTATTGACTTATAATAATGTCGGTTAGAATGATAACATATCCCTCGGATGGGGTGACACATGGTAATGGCGAGGTACGTGGCGATGAGGTGAGGGAGGCCATTTATAACGGCTCTCACCACACATTCTGCAATTGATGAAGTGCACTTTCTCTGTCCGCCTTTTCTCTCCGATGAGGCCTTGCATGAGCGATCACTGTCTGGTTAGCCAGAGCATTAAGCTCTGGGATTTAATGGCTCTAACCACGATTTATTCCCCTAACTTCCTTACTGGAAGTTCTAATGTGCCCCAGAAGCCTCCCGAACAGCGGGGTTGTAGCAGCGTTCTCGGCGTGTTCGCACTGAACTTTGCTCTTGCCATGCCGAGGGCGAGAGGGAGGCCCCGTAGGGGAGCTGGCTGGTATGCAGCCGAATCCAGAAGGAAGAGACACTGGAATTTTAAACGAGTTGTGACCTTAGCCAGGCAAAGGCGAAGTCGGGCGATTACAGCAGCGAGCTCACCCCCCAGAACCATTGTGGAAGAAGATCTGAGCATTGAGCTCCCACCGGACTTCTCGGAGAGAAAGATGTTCACTGTCCCTGACAATTGGGATCCCCCGACTTATTTTGTTGAATCAGAGGCACTGCTCCGCTCGAAAAACACCTCAGGCCCCTGCGCAGCACCCTGTTTGATTGAGGAGGAGCCACATGAAGAAACCACGGAATTGCAGGCAAACAAGGCACCGTTGGGACAACTGGAAACGGACGACAAGCCGTAGAAGCCGGCCTCGCCACCTCTCCTGCACCCGGAGCATCTACAGTTAATATTTGAGGTACGAAGCCTGGTCGACGATAAGATTTTCCGAGCAGTCTGCGTTAGCCAACGCCTAGACATGCTCTATGCAGCCTATTCCAGCACCACCCCTAAGCGCCAATGCCCAACTTGTGCACAGTCGTATGTCATTCCATCCAGCGAGGGAGAAGCGAAGGACGCTCATGAGAACGCCGGACAATAGGTCTTTCTGTCTGCATGTTTTTCTATTTGTCTTCTGTAGTTGTTTACCAGAACTGTAGCTCTCTAGTTGATAGCTTGGATAGCACTAGAATGTTGTTAATCATGAATACACTCCCTGGTTTCCTACGGGCAGGGTGGTGCAACAATTTCTTTGTTTTTTGCATGCTACTGAGGAAACCCAGCTGTCCTGGTTTCCTACACAGGCAGGACAGCTGGCGTCCATGTGTCATGAATACTCTTTTTCTGAAGCTATAATATAATAGGATCTGCCCTTTTATTTAAAAAAAAAAGAATGATAACATATCAATAAATATGTATCCCTAACCACAAAAACTCATTAATTATTTTATAAATACATTTTTAAGTAAAGGTGATTGGGTTTTGGATTTGTTTAAAGGGTCAGGAGACATTTAGGATATAATATAAATATGAACAGTCCAATGTGTTATAACATGAAGTTGTCATGGGTCATATGTAGTTGTTGTTAAGACCTAAGTCTACACCTCTGCCTTGTCTCTCTCTTTTCTGCATACCTTCCTATAAGTTTTTCCTCTTCTTGTTGATAAATCCAGTTTCCCTTTTGTTCAATGACCTATTTTTCCTTATTGTCTTGCTTGGTTGATTCTTTGCACAAAGTTTTTCTGTCTTTCTTAAAGGATAAACGCATATCGTGATTTGGTTCAAATTACTAGTCATCTTGTTTTCCTTTAATTGAGCTTACAACAGGTTGATCAAGTATGTTGTATGCACAGGGAAAAACCATGATCAAAATGCAGCATTCAGAGCAGTCCATTTCGGGCTTGAAATACAAGCAAACGGGAAGGTTCAATTTTCAACTGTGGAGATCCCATGTAGAGTTTAGATTAATGGCTCTCGTGCATTCAGAGTTTCAAAGTCGTGCAAGGATTAACGACCAGATAGAAGTCTCGAAGTGCCAAAGTCCTGAAATCCCGAAGTGATGAGAGACTTCCACGTCAACCGGGAGAAAGTCACTTTGGGAGATATTCATGCCCCGTGTTCAAAAGCTCTTGAAGCCCGAAGTCCCGAAGTGACGAGAGAATACCACGTCAATCAAGAGAAAGTTACTTCGGGATATTTCCATGTTTTACATCCTGAACTCCCAAAGTCTGAAGTTTTGAAGTGATGAGAGACTGACACGTCACCCTTGAGAAAGTCACTTCGAGAGATATTCATGCGTCGTGTTCAAAATCTCCTGAAGCCCGAAGTCCCGAAGTGACGAGAGACTGCCATCTCAACCGAGAGAAAGTTACTTCGGTATATTTCCATGCTCAACATCCCGAAGCCCCGAAGTGTCGAAGTCCCGAAGTGACGAGACACTGCCACATCAACGGGAGAAAGTCACTTCGGGAGATATTCATGCCCCGCATTCAAAATCTCTCGAAGCTCGAAGTGTTGAAGTGATGATAGACTGCCACGTCAACCGGGAGAAAGTTACTTTGAGATATTTCCATGCTCTACATCCCGAAGTCTCGAAGATCCGTGACGTCAGGCTACCACGTCGTTTCGGGCCCCACCACTCCACGGGTGTTTATCAACTCATCACATGGCACTTATCCATCGAGGATGCATGGCATTCATTTTAGGCCACCATGTCAGATCTGGGAGATCGTCCTCCAGGAGGTATTCTTGCTCAGCATTCAAAGCTCCCGAACGCCAATTTGGCACCATCTCTAAACATGGTTAAAAGGATTCTGGATTTGGCATACGGATAAACTTGAGCAGTGCGTGGAAACAAAAGTAGGGCATTCCCAGATCAAATATTGCGACAAGATCGACGACACACTTCATTGTGGGGATAGAACATGCTCGAATGTTAAAATCCTAGAGCGGTCTTGCAATCAAAATTATGGTATAGCTAAAGAGGTATGTGGCAGTTGGTGGTGGATTGCGGGGTTCAGAGCGGTGTGGATCCATACCGCCCTTGAAAACTTTTGCAATCATGTGCTTGTATAGGGTCCAATCTGAGAGCAACGTGTAGCAACATAAACTGGGTGTTAAGCCAAATCATCAAAGGAATGCCACGAGGACAAGCAGAATGTTAGCAGACCACAACCAGACTATGACTAGAGGAAAGAGTGAGGAAAATGTGGAGAGGTTTCATTATGTCAAAATGACCCAGATATCTCCTTGTTGAAATAATAAGCCTCATCATGATCCCAAGGAAAAATCAGTGAATGAAAGAAGGACTGGTGGTTGAACAACTGGTTGCCCCGTTAAATGGAAGCATGGAGGGTCTGTCCGAGGAGACAGAAAACTATCAGCCCGAAGTACCATAGAGGGATTTTTTTCCTGCAAGCCCAGACTGACCCGAGTTTCCTTCTGACAGAAGGAACAAGACAGGTGGAGAACCTTACGAAAGGGGAGAAAAGATGTGCAAAAAAAATACACATGAGGACACACAAGAGAAGACACATGGCACTGAAGAAGAGGTGCCCAAGAAGCAAGACATGTCATTCATTTTTGTTAGAGTGGTTGCCAACAGGCTCCTTGATTTTAGCAGTTTGTTAGATCTGTTGGTACAAATGTTAGACTTGTAGATTTTTGTGGAGAATCCTAGGATAGGAAGGCCAGCTCGCACTCCTAGATGTTTTCTACTATTTTGATTATAAATACCTTAGAATAATGATATGAGAGGGTCGGATGGTTGAGAAAAGCTCCCTTTTTGTAATATTTTGACTAAACAGAGTTGTTCTCTGGTTATGTATGAGACTCTAGATATTTTCATTAATAGAAGTCAATTTCCTTTCATCATCTTGTTTCCTATTATTATGAAATTCTCATGACTGGATGATCTATACGAGATTTTGTGGTTGTATTATAATGGATGTTTGATTATAATGCTGCTATGAATGTTTTTTAGTGTTCTAAACTTTAAGTTCAAGAGGTTCTTGTGACTGAGTTTTTCTTTCACCTAACTGCTTGAAGGCCTGATTCTTATAGCAAACCTATCCACCCTCCTCACTAAGTCTTCCTTATATTCACCTTTACCCTTAAACCACTGACTAAATTTAATCAAAACCTCATTTTCTTATGCATGCTAGCCCAGATTTCTGTGTTAAAACATTCTTATGTTGATTTTTGTCCATTTGACTTGTAATATTTTATGTACATTCACAAACCTTTTGATGGGTACCATGCTTATCCTTTTGCAATTTGAGGGTGATTCTCAGTGCTAACATTCTTGGAGTCATTTCTGAGGAACGAATTGAAGACATTTCCCTGGGATTGAATGACAAAGAAATATTGATTCTGAAGGTGCATTAGAAATAGGTGCATTAAAGATTGCAACTTGCACCTGGCAACTCCACTATTTTAGTTGTGGCTCCCAAAGGCAGACACACGAGGTCTACTCCACATCTACCTCTAGAAACACCTGAAGTTGACCCAAAGAAGATTATCAAGAAAGGAAAGTCTTCTCAAGAAGGATTTTCAACTATTGTACCAGGTACTTATGGTCATTTACATGATTCTACTATGAAAACTCTAGAACCCATATCTAATTCTCCTCTGTTACCTTCTGCTAAAGTTTCTAAAAGTTTGGATTTTGAAAATTTTCCTGTTGAATACTCTTCTTTTAGCCCCAAATTGAAAGAAGAAAATTTTGAAACCATTGCTTCTCTTGATGTTGTAAGTTGGTTCAGACTTGAAAATCTTGAATATTTTCCTACTTTGGGCCTTCCTACTCCTCCTCCTATCAAAGTTGTTGTGACTAAATAAGAGGAAACCTCTTTTCCGTTCGACCCTATACCATATTCTTCCAAGACTCAAACTCTTCCTCTGAAAAATGAAACATCTCCATCCAAGCTTCCTCTTTCTCCAAAAATCCAAGCTACATTTGTATCTGTCAAAACTCCATCTCCCCCTTGTTTTCCTATAGTTCACAACCCAATGGCAAGTGCTAATCTTCCTAGAAATAGGATGGATTCCATAGTGGTTGCTAGGTATGCCCCTCTTATTTTACCTCAGCCTATGAATTCTCTCCCAGTTGGAGACTACCTTAAGTACATGCCCAAATTCCTAGGGGAGGAAGACATAATTGCAGAAGAACACTTTTGCAGCTTTTTATAGTTATGCAGATAATCTTAACATTGAGAATGAAGATGTATGGATGAGGGTATTTGTACAGAGCCTTGATGGTGGGGATAGAAAATGGTTTAGGGGTTTGACTTGTGGATCTATTGCTGAGATTGAAGCTTTGGATGATGTTTTCTAGAGGCATTGGGGGGATAAAAAGGATTTCCTTTATTATATTACAGAATTTGGCTCACTTAATAGGAAAGAGGGGGAATTTGTTTCAGACTTCTCAAAAATATTTAATAAAATGTACAACAAGATTCCCACTGAAATAGAGCCTACATAAACCTCTTCCAAGATTACCTATGCCAGTGCTTTTGACCCTGAGTTTTGCCTCTTGTCGAGAGAAAGAAGATCTACCTCTCTAGCTCATATGCAAGATGCAGCTTTGGAAGTAGAATATAACATATTGGCAGCTGAAAAAATTAGGGGAAAATATGATAGAGACGGAAGGAAATGTAGGGCTGAAGCTTCAACCTCAGAATCCTCTGTTGTCCACCCTCAAGTTGATGAACTTAAAAAATTGGTAAAATCACTTTCTGTTGAAATGGAGAAGTTGAAACTTGAAGGAAAAAAGAACTATAGGAACACACAGAATGTTGATTGTAGAGGTAATTTCAGAAAACCAAATAATTCCCCT
>SNQJ01S0024133.1:57815-70878 GCA_010110895.2 Picea sitchensis | reverse complement strand
TCTTTCTTGGGAAAAATCAATTTTCTAAGAAGGTTCATCTCTAACTTTGTTGAATTAGTGAAGTACATTACAACCATGCTTAGGAAAGGAAATGAGGTGAAATGGACTACTGAAGCTCGAGAATATTTTGATCAGATCAAAAAGGCCTTGACTGAAGCACCTATGCTCATCGACCCTGACTATTCCAAGGAGTTTATGATATTTTCCTTTGCCTCATTTGACACATTAGCTGATGTTTTGTTGCAGAAAAATACAAAGGGGTTAGAGCAACCTATTTCCTTTTTCAACAGAGCATTGAGGGATGCAGAAATGAGATATGATGTCATGGAAAAGTAGGCTTATGCTTTGGTCAAAGCCCTCAAGGATTTCAGAGTATATGTTCTGCATTCAAAGATTGTTGCATATGTCCCTTCAGCCTCATTGAAAGAGATACTTATCTAGCCTGACATAGATGGGAAGAGGAGAAAATGGATTGCTAAAATTCTAGAATTTGACCTTGAAATGAAGCCCACTGAACTCGTGAAAGGCCAAGGTTTAGCCAGGTTGATGGTTGAATCAAATTGCAAAGCTTTAGGGGTTAATTTCATGAACATAAACTTGGAAAATCAGCAAGCTGAGTTTGCTGATAAAAGTTGTCATGTCAGCCCAAATTTGACAGAATGCACTTGGTATAAAGACATCATATATTTTTTGCAGAAGTTGCAGCCTCCTGATGGTTTGAACAAGAATAAGGTGAGAGATTTGAAGCTTAAAGCAATCAAATATTGTCTCATTGATCATGTCTTGTATTGGAAAGATCCTCTAGGATTTATTTTGAGATGTTTAGATCCACATGAAGCTAAAAGGGCCATGACTGTATTTCATGACAACTTATGTGGGGGGCATCATTTTTGGAGAACCATAGCCTATAAGATCCTCAGAGCTGGGTATTTCTAGCCTAGCCTTTGTACTAATGTGTGTGCCAATATTAGAGCTTGTGTCAAATGCCAAAAGTTTTCTGGAAAGCAGCAACTCAAATCTTTTCCTTTGAAGCATGTGGTGGTTTCTGGACCTTTTCAATCGGGGGTCTTGACTTCATTGGGGAAATCCATCTAGCTTCAAGTGATCAGCATAGGTGGATTTTGACTGCCACTTATTACTTTACCAAGTGGATATAATCCATTCCTATAAGGAATTCCTCCCACAAGGTAATCATTAGTTTTCTTGAGGATATCATGTCAAGATTTGGTTGTCCAAGCAAGATTGTTACTGACAATGGTGCCTCCTTCAAAGATGAAACATTGATCAATTTATGTGAACAGTATGGGATTACATTAGTCCATTATACTCCTTACTACCCCCAAGGAAATGGTTTGGTAGAGTCCTCTAACAACATCCTCATAAAGATCATCAATAAATTGTTCGAAGACAACAAGAAAGCAAGGGACTCAAAGCTAAAATTTTCCTTATGGGATGATAGAGTTACAAAAAAGAGGTCACTTGGTGTTTCCCCTTTTCAACTTGTATATGGGGTTGAGGTTATCTTTCCTACTCAACTTGCCTTGCCTGTGGCAAAATTCCTCCAGGACTACCAAGGAGAACCTGATGATATGGCCATGAGGATACAACAGCTGGTAGAAGTACAACAAAATAGGGAGAAGTTACTTAACAAAGCACAGGACCATCAACAAAAGATCAAGCAATTCTTTGACAAGAAGGTAAGCAAAGAAGATTTCCAGTTGGGATATCTAGTGCTAAAGTGGGATGCACCCAAGCAAGACAAAGGAAAACATGGTAAATTTGAAGCCTTGTGGATTGGTCCTTTCAAGATTTCTGAGGGATTTTCAAATAAAACTTATAAACTGCAGAACTTGGAGGATTCCAAAGTTTTTGTGGCCCTCTGAATGGGCACTTTCTGAAAAAATATTTTTCTTAAGCCATGATTGGCTTTCCATTCATTGTAAATATCACTTTTTCTTTTTATTTTCGTTTGAATAAGTGACCCCATAGCCCTAGGATAAGACACTCAAATTGCTTGTTCTTGGTAGCTCCCAGGGAGCATGCCATCCCCTGTGGAACCAAAATAATGTTAGCATTGAGAATCACCCTCAGATTGCAAAAGGATAAGCCCAGTACCCATCAAAAGGTTTGTGAATGTAAATAAAATATTAAAGGTCAAATGGACAAAACTCAACATAAGAATTTTTTAACACATAAATATAGGCTAGCATGCATAAGAAAATTATGTTTTGATTAACTTCAATCAGTGATTTAAGGGTAAATGTGAATAGAAGGAAGACTTAGTGAGGAAGGTGGATAGGTCTACTATAAGCATCAGGCCTTCAAGAAGCTAAGTGAAAGAAAAACTCAGTCACAAGAACCTCTTGAACTTAAAGTTTAAAACACTGAAAAACATTCATAACAACATTATAATCAAACATCCATTATAATACAACCACAACATCTCATATGGATCATCCAATCATGAGCATTTTAGAATAAGAGGAAACAAGATGATGAAAGGAAACTGAATTCTATTAATGAAAATGTCTCAAGTCTCATACATAACTAGAAAACAACTCTGTTTAGTCAAAATATTACAAAAAAGGAGCGTTGCTCAACCATCCGACCCTCTCATGTCATTCATATGATGTATTTATAATCACAATAGTAGAAAACAACTAGGAGTGCGAGTTGGCCTTACTATCCTAGGATTCTCCACAAAAAGCTACAAGTCTAACATATGTACCAATAGATCTAACAAACTGCTAAAATCAAGGAGCATGTTGGAAACCAGTCTAACAAAAATGAATGACATGTCTTGCTGCTTGGGCACCTCTTCTCCAGTGTCGTGTGTCTTCTCTTGTCTGTCCTCGCGTGTATTCTTTTTCATGCCTTTTGTCCCCTTCCGAAAGGTTCTCCACCTGTATTGTTCCTTCAGTCAAAAGGAAACTCGAGTCACTCTGGGCCTGTAGGAAAAAATGCCCTCTGTGGTACTTCGAGCTGACATTTTTTTGTCTCCTCGGCCAAACCCTCCATGCTTCCATTTAAGGGGGTAGTCGATTGTTCAACCACCAGTCCTTCTTGCATTAACTGATTTCTCCTTGGGATCAGGATGAGGCTTATTATTTCAGCAAGGAGAGATTTGGGTCATTTTGACATAATGAAACCTCTCCACAGTTTCCTCACTCTTCCCTCTAGTGATAGACTGGTCGTGACATGCTAAATTTATTCTTCTCCTCGTGATGTTCCTTTGATTATTTGGCTTAGCGCCCAATTTTTGTTGCCACGTGTTGCTCTCGGATTGGACCCTATATAAGCACGTGATTGCGAAATTTGTCAAGGGTGGTTTGGATCCACACCACTCTAACCCCCGCAATCCACCACCAACTTCCACGTACATATTTAGCTATACCATGGTTTCGATTGCAGTACCACTCTAGGATTTTAATGTTTGAGCATGTTCTATCCCCACAATGAAGTGTGGTCATCGATATTTTCGCAATCTGCGATATGGGAACACCTTGATTTTGTTGTCACATGCTGCTCAATTTTATCCGTCTGCCAACTCCATAATCCTTTTAACCATGTTTAGAGATGGCACCAAATTGGCATTTGATCCACGTGGATATTGGTGGCCGCCCATCTATTCCAACTGGCTCCTCGTGTTTGTTTTCTATTCAACACGTCTTTCTGTACTTCTTTACAATTGTGAGTTCTACACTTCTATGAATGTCTGAAGCCTCACACATTCTCCAGGTGGATATGGGTGGCCTCTTGCCTAATCCAACTAGATTATTTTGTATGTTTTCATGTCAGCACATCTTGTTGTACTTCCAGGGCTGTTTTGGGGCCCTAAACGTTGTTTTCTTGACTCGCCACAATCAAACAATAGTCGAAGTCAGAGTCTGGCAATGGAATGTGTATCTCTCTGAAAGACCTTTCCAACGGGCTATCACGTGCCTAAAACGGAGGTCATGTGCAAAAGTTACGACCCTAGGAAGTTGAGATTCCAAATTACACCAACTTACCCATAGGACCCACATGAATTTTGGCATTTCACCTTCTAGGGTTAGGTTTTTGGATGTCTAGGGTTTTGGAATTCATGAGTAATATGAAAAGGGCCTCTGGAGCCTCATTGCATTCCATTCTATTCAGACGGATGCGCATAGCAGCCACATCTCTTCTCAGAGATAACTACCACCATTCGAGCAAGTTCCAGTTCTGCAGTTTTACAACTTCAGCCTATTTCATTATTTAATAGAAGATATTGTTCACTGAATATTTATGTTATTCTTCCTATCCCCGTGTTTATGGTATTCAGTATGTTAATCAGTTCGTTCCACTCCTAAATCTGGATCAGTGGTATCAGAGCGGTCTTCTCTTCAATTTTTTTTCTTCGTGCATGTCCCCGACAAGATCTGGGTACAAGAGGTTGGGACTCAAACCAATCAAGCCATTACCAGATCGGTCGCGCTGAGCCTGAAAAAAACCCATGGGAGACGAAAAAAAAGATGATGGAGCAAGAGATCCTATTAAAATGTTTCTCGAGGAAGCCCTCACGTGACAAAGGAACAAAATGATGGACAACTTCGCACAAATCCTTCGACGGCTGTGCACGGGAGAAGCATCTTCATCAGGCGTCCATGCAACCCCCTTCAAGGTACAGGTAAATTTTGATATTCCATTATTTGAAAGACTGATAGATGCGAATGTTGTAGATAAATGGTTAAATCTGCTCGAAGGATATTTTTCGGTCCACAATTTTTTCGATTGGGAAAATATCACTTTTGCACTCAAGATCATTCCCCATGTTAAAGACTGGTGGGATACTTACTCTGAGCAAAGGGTTGTGGAGGAATCTGCAATTTTTGTGGTGGCCCCTACATGGGATTCCTTCCGGGACGCCATTAAATAACAATACTACCCTATTGGAAGCTACAAGGACCAATACACCAAATGGACCACCCTACTTCAAGAAAGGGACAAGACAGTACCAGACTTAACCAATATTTTCCATACCCTTCACACCAAATTGGGTATCAAATATTATGAGCATCATCTAGTGCTCAAATATCGCAGTTGTTTACATAGATACATTCAAACAGAAATAGAGTTCCTGGACATCACCTCATTGGGCACAACTTATAGATACGTTGTCAAGATCGAGCAAGAATTTAAGCATAAATGAAGAGAGTTTGGATCTGAAAACCCCTCATAGCTAAAGCAGGGAAAAGGAAACCCCAACCCACATAGCAGGGGACCAAGTCATGATGGCCTCCCTCAGGACAATCTGTCCAAGCTGCAACACAAGAAGTGCAACGAGAAGATGAAGAAGGACACGAGAAAATGGTGTGAGTACCATAAAATTCCTTAGCACAACACCGATGAATGCCACTCCAAGCAGTCCCTCATGGCCAAGCTGAAGGCTTCTGAGTCATAGGTTGATTCTAATTCTGAGCCAAATCCTAAAGGAGGGAAGTGGATTATCAATGTTGAACCCAGTGCCATGGTCACTACCACCAAAGTCCAGCCAAGCGAACCAGAAGAACCAGATGAAGGGGACCACCTCTTTCACTCACAGATGTGAGTCAAGGGGGCTCTGATTCACTTCATTGTCAACAGCGGTAGTCATAAGAACTTGATTTCAGTAGAGGTCGTCAAGCGGCTGAACCTACCAACGACATCGCACCTGCAACCCTACACCATTGACTAGCTTCGTCAAGGAAGAGATCTTTGTGTCAGCCAATAGTGTCGTCTCTCTAATGGCATCAAGCCTTTCAAAGATGAGGTACTGTGTGATATTTATCCCCTTGAAGTTTGTGATGTTCTTTTAGGAAAACCATATTTGTGGAAGTGTCATGCGGTGTATGAGTCTAGACCCTGCATTGTTATTATTACTTTGAGTAGACAATTGTACAGGATCCCATAGGTGGCACCGCCTACTGCTATTTCTTTAATCTGTACTAAGCAATGCAGTAATGTCATTTCACAGACCGAGAAGTTTGTCTTCTTTGTGATACGTGCTCACAGTAAGCAGAAGTTCATCGCCACATCTATGGCCTCTGCAAAATTCCTCTCTTTGTAGCAGAAGCAAGTGGACGGGATCGTGGAAGAATACAGAGACATATTCGTCTCACCTGCAGGGGTTCCGACATGCTGCCTAGTCAAGCATCCAATTGATCGGACCCCTAGTGCACCTCTACCTAATGGACCAGTTTATCGATGCTCGCTAATGGAGAATGATGAAATCAAGCATAAGATCCAAGATATTCTTTAAAAGGAGCACATCAGAACCAGTTCCTCCCCTTGCGGAAGCCCAATTGTACTGGTGCAGAACAAGGACGTGACTTGGCGACTCTGCATTGATTACAGAGCCTTAAACAAAATCACAGTCAGGAACCGCTACCCCATTCCCAGGATTGATGACCTTCTTGACCAACTCAAGGGGGAAAATTTCTTCAGCAAGATTGACCTAAAGTATGGCTACCACCAGGTTCCCATCGAACCAACGGATGTTTGGAAGACAACCTTCAAGTCTAAGGAAGGTCTCTACGAATGGATATTCATGCCCTTTGGCCTAACAAATGCACCAACCACTTTCATGAGGTTGATGGACGATGTATGGAGACCCTTCACCAACTCCTTTGTGGTAGTATATTTGGATGACATCCTCATATTTAGAAGAATGTGGGAGGAGCACATGCGACATATTCAGCAGGTTTTGAGCACTCTGTGACAGCACAAGCTTTATGCCAACTTGGAAAAATGCTCTTTTGGCATGAACAAGGTCTAATACCTGGGCTACATTGTTGATGAACATGGGGTACATGTTGATATAGCTAAGATCCAAGTCACCCATGACTGGCCAGCCCTGACCACACTGATCGAGCTTTGAAGCTTCTTAGGACTCACCAATTTTTACCGACAGTTCGTGTTGGGATTCTCCCATATTACCTAGGCCCTCATCCAGGTGGCCAAGGATGATGGTAGGGCCAATTTTGTGTGGGGGAAGGAGAAACAATGAGCATTCGAAGATCTGAAACATCGTTTGTGCTCAACTCCAGTACTCTCCTTTCCCGATCTGCAAAAACCATTCGAGATTGAGACTGATGCATATGACTATGTTGTGGGTGTAGTTCTCACTCAACACGGGCATTCAGTGACATACCATAGTGTGACACTCTCCGATATTGTCCAGAAATACCCCACCTATGATAAGGAAATGTATTCCATTGTACAAGCCTATCATCAATGGAAACTTTACATTATGGCGATAAAGATGATCATACACATTGATCACAAGCATCTACAGTTCATACAGACACAGGGGAAATTGCAGAACGACCGCCATCAAAAGTGGTACACCTACCTGCAACAGTTCCATATCAACATCAAGTATAAGACAAGTATCTCCAATCGTGTCGCTGACTGCCTTAGTCAGCATCCTGTGGCTGCACTTACCACTGTGCTCCATTCCTATGGCCATGAAACATCAGAGTGGCCCCAACTTTACTAGCAAGATCCAAACTCCGCGACCATATATCAGCTCTTGGGTATAGGTGCCACTGTCACTGATCTTCACATTCAGGATGAACTCTTATGCCACCTGGGCCATCTCTATTTTCCTACAAGCGAGCATGCAAAGCTAATTTGGGAAGCCCACTACAGTCGGGTGACAAGACAATTTGGCGTAGAGAAAATTGTGGTCGTCCTTCAGAAACATTTTTATTGGCCAAAAATTCTATAGGAAGTCAACAAGTATATCAGATCTTGCACTATCTGCGTCATTGCCAAGATGACCATCAAGAAGCAAGGCTTATACACACCTCTTCCTATTCTCGAGAAACCGTGGGAATCCATCTCCATGGATTACATGTCTGGTTTTTCGTCCACCAAGCATGGAAATGACTGCATGTTTGTGGTCGTTGATCGATTTTCGAAGATGGCCATCCTCACAGCCTATAAGAAGAATGTCACAGTGGAAAATACTGCCAAGCTCTTCTTCGAACGCATTTAGGTTCACTTTGGGATACCACTGACCATCATCTCCGACCGAGACAACAGGTTCCTCAACACCTTTTGGTCGAGTCTCTGGTCTCTGTTGGACACCAAGCTCACAAAATCCACTTCATTCCACCCCCAAACCAATGGCCAAAATGAGGTCGTCAATCGGATGATTGTGCACATCCTGCGCATGTACAATTCTAAGCATCGTCGTACATGGGACAAGAGTCTCCCATGTGTCCAACACAATTACAACAGGGCTCTCCATAGTTACACTGGCCATAACCCGTTTCAGGTGGGTCTGGGATTCCAACCCTTGGGACCCATTGATGTTACACTTCCTCTTTCCACCGCACAGACATACTCTTCCCCTAATCAGTCTGCGATTTCCAAAGCCACCAAATTCACTGAGAGGATTCAACACATCTGCCAACAGGTCTAGGAGATTTTGCAGAAATCCAATGCTAAGAAGTAGTGACATGATAAACACAGGGTACAACACCAGTTTCAGGTTGACGACAAAGTCTGGTTACATTTGTAGAAGGAGCGTCTCACCGGGCCTCATCGAAAGATCCGACCACTTCGTTATGGGTCTTACATTATCACCAAGGCTATGGGTAGCAATGATTTTGAGCTCAACACTCCACCCTTCCTTGGTCTACATCCAGTATTCAATGTGGACCTCCTTCAGCCTTGGACACCTCTGAGATCGTCGAATAGTTGACACTAACAGAACTCAACCTTGACTGCATGGAACAAGCATCCACCGATCCGATAGTGGACACATGGGACAAGGGCACTCACCAGCAGCAGATCCAACTTTATCGGGTTGTCAAGGCAAGGAAACTCCTACACCAAGGCAAGTGGATCACCCGGGGCCGAATCCAATAGAAGTTTCCTCACCTGATNCTCTACGCAATGGAGACCATTGCTTCCTAAGGGGGGAGGATTGATCCAGGTGGATATTGGTGGCCACCCACCTATTCCAACTAGCTCCTCGTGTCCATGTTTTATTCAAAACGTCTTTCTGTACTTCTTTATAATTGTGAGTGCTACACTTCTAAGGTTGTCTGAAGCTTCACACATTCTCCAGGTGGATACAGGTGGCCTCTCGCCTAATCCAACTGACTTATTTTGTATGTTTTCATGTCAACACATCTTGATGTACTTCCAGGATTGTTTTGGGGCCCTAAACGTTGTTTTCTTAACTCACAATAGTCATACTGTAGACGGAGTCAAAGTCTAACGGTGAAATGTGTAGTTCTCTTAAAGACCTTTCCTACGGGCTATCACGTGCCTAAAACAAAGGTCGTATGCAAAAGTTACGACCCTAGGAAGTTGAGGTACCAAATTACACCAACTTACCCATAGGGTCCACATGACTTTTTATGTTTCACCTTCTAGGGTTAGGTTTTTGGATGTATAGGGTTTTGGCATTCATGAGTAATATGAAAAGGGCCTCTGGAGCCTCATTGTATTCCATTATGCTCAAATGGATGCGCGTGGAAGCCATGTCTCTTCTCAGAGATACTTACCACCATTCGAGCAAGTTTCAATTCTGCAGTTTTACTGTTTCAACCTATTTCATTATTTAATAGAAGATATTGTTCACTGGATATTTGTGTTATTCTTCCTATCTCTGTGTTTATGATATTCAGTCTGTTAATGAGTTTGTTCCACTCCTAAATCTGGATCAACGTTTGGGAGCTTTGAATGTTGAGGAGGAATATCTCCCAGAGGACGATCTCCCAGATCCGACGTGGTGGCCTGAAATGAATGCCATGCGTCCTCGATGGATAAGTGCCATGTGTTGAGTTCAAAAACACCCGTGGAATGGTGGGGCCTGAAGTGACGTGGCAGCTTGACGTCACTTTGGGACTTCAGCTCTTCGGGACTTCGGGATGTAGAGCATGCAAATCTCCCGAAGTAACTTTCTCCCAGTTGACGTGGTAGTCTCTCGTCACTTCGACACTTCAAGACTTCGAGCTTTGAGAGATTTTGAACGCGGGGCATGAATATCTCCCAAAGCGACTTTCTCCCGGTTGATGTGGCAATCTCTCGTCACTTCGGGACTTCGACATTTCGGGGCTTCGGGATGTAGAGCATGGAAATCTCCCGAAGTAACTTTCTCCAGGTTGACGTGGTAGCCTCTCATCACTTCGAAACTTCGGGCTTCAGGAGCTTTTGAACGCGGCGCATGAATATCTCTCGAAGTGACTTTCTCCTAATTGACGTGGTAGTCTCTCGTCACTTCAACACTTCGAACTTCGGGACTTCGGGATATAAAGCATGGAAATATCCTGAAGTAACTTTCTCCCGGTTGACGTGGTAGTCTCTCGTTACTTCGGGACTTCGAGCTTCGAGAGATTTTGAACATGGGGCACGAATATCTCCCGAAGTGACTTTCTCCTGGTTAACGTGGCAGTCTCTCATCACTTCGGGACTTCAGGACATCAACACTTCGGGGCTTCTGTCTGGCCATCAATCCTTGCACAACTTTGAAACTTCGAATGCATGAGAGTCGTTAATCTGAACTGTACATGGGATCTCCACCATTGAAAATTGAACCTGTTTGTTTTCTTGTATTTCAAGCCCGAAATGGACTGCTCTGAATGCTGCCTTTTGCTCATGGTTTTTCCATGTGCATACAACATACTTGACCGACCTGCTGTAAGCTCAATTAAAGGAAAACAAGATGACCAATAATTCAAACCAAATCACGATATGCATTTATCCTTCAAGAAAGACAAAAACTTTGTGCAAAGAATCAGTCAAGCAAGACAATAAGGAAAAACAGGTCATTGAACAAAAGGGAAACCGACTTTATCAACCAGAAGACGAAAAACTTATAGGAAGGTATGCAGAAAAGAGAGAGACATGGCATAGGTGTAGACTCAAGTCTTAACAACAACTACATATGACCCACGACAACTTCATGTGATAACACAACGTTTTATATTAATAATTTATGTTTGTTTATACTATTTTATTTATTTATTTCCATTTGGTTATTAGGTGCAACATTAAGATAATAGAAGAAATTACATATCCATTGAAAATGATACACTACAATGTGATTTTATTAAGTAGAGAATTAATGATATTAGAGCTCTTCTAGAAGCATGTTTGTAGTAATGTGATTTTANATTTGGTTATTAGGTGCAACATTAAGATAATAGAAGAAATTACATATCCATTGAAAATGATACACTACAATGTGATTTTATTAAGTAGAGAATTAATGATATTAGAGCTCTTCTAGAAGCATGTTTGTAGTAATGTGATTTTAATTCAACACATGTAGCAAAAAAGTCAAAGTAGCTTCAACTAGTATTGAAAGGGTTGTTCTTAAAACATCACTTTGAACAACTTGTAGACATAGAAGATCCAATGAAAGTGTTAAATGATCCTAAAAAAACAAGATCCTAAAATCTAAGATGTACCTATTAAAATTGATTGTATTAGATGTTATTGATTAAGTTTAAGACATATTTGGCAAAAATGAATTTGATATATTGATTAGTTTTACTTAGCGAAAATATTCAATTTAACATATTAATGATGAGTTATATTTTAACATTTTGGACTTTGATATTTTACATTCACATCAAATATCTATATTATTGTTTTAAGATGAATATTTCTAACATGTTATATATTGTTGTTTTAGGATGAATATTTCTAATATGTTATTTATCATGTATTATTTAATTTAATTTTTTACATTTTTATGTAAATCATTACTTCACATAAAATAAATTTAAATATTCTCTTTTTATATATGAAAATTTAAAAAAAATTAAGAAAAAATAATTATTTTTTAATATAAAAATGGTTTATTTGACTTAGCATTTTAGTTGTTTTAAATATATATTATTTGATTAGATTTAAAAAAAATTAAGAAAAAAATAATTATTTTTTAATATAAAAATGGTTTATTTGACTTAGCATTTTAGTTGTTTTAAACATATATTATTTGATTAGATGTTTAAAAGTAATGTTATTTAATTATTTTAAAAATGTTAAATGATAATATTTTAAATTGTGTTTAAATTAATTAAAAATATATAATTAAATTTCAATCAAAATTTTGAAAAAAAATCAATATACATTATTTTTAATAATAAATAAATAATATATACTATTTTTAATAATTTAAAAAAATCAAATTTTAAATTTAAAAGATATTGAAATTTTGTTTAAAAACATTATTAAAAAATATACATACTTTATAAAGTAAGAAGATTCTTAAGAAACTATTTGAAAAATATATTTGATATTATCATTAATTGAAAATGGGTAAGAATTTAAAAAAAACTTAATAAGATTTTTGTCAAATAACTATATTTCAAGTTGTTGTGAAACCTCTATTAATTATTTCAAGTATAATTGATATTATCATTAATTGAAAATGGGTAAATTTTTTTAAAAAACTTAATAAATATTTTGTCAAATAACTATATTTCAAGTTGTTGTGAAAACACTATTAATTGAAAAGAGGTAAAAACTTAAAAAAAAAATCAATAAAATTTTTAATATTAAAAAACTATTTTGAAAAAATATCATTCATATTATTATTCATTAAAAAGATAAAAACTTAAAAAAAAAAACTTAATAAAATTTTGTCGAGTAACTATATTTTATTTTTCAAGTTGATGTGATAACAAATTCTATTAATTATTAATTAAAAAGAAATAAAAACTTTAAAAATAATAATAAGAATTTTTTTTCAAATATTTTAAGTTAATATAATAAAAAACTCTATTAATTGAAAAATAATTTACATAAAAAAACTCAAATTTTTTTTGTCAAATTGATGTGATAACAAACTCTTTTAAAATAACGTGTTAAAATTAATATGTAATGTATTTTGAATATTCTCACAAATATAACAAAATGCAAAATGCGTGGTTGTAAATGGTCCCACAAACATAATAATTTTAGAAAAAATAATTTATAAAACATTAAATGCATAGAGATGAGTTAGAACATCATCTACACTATTTTTTTTACATATTTAAAGTGTGAATTCCTAAATCTCTTTTAATAAAATAATTTATTAATTAATATATTTTAG
>SNQJ01S0024133.1:35851-57796 GCA_010110895.2 Picea sitchensis | reverse complement strand
AAATGATTATTTTTTTATTATCCCAAATCTTTTCTAATTAAATAACTTATTAATTTAATTTTTTGAGTTTTTTTTTTATATGGAGTTAAGTAAAGAGTATGATAGATAATGAAATTTTTATATATTTAAAGTGTAAATCCCCAAATCTCTTCCAACTAAATAATTTATTAACTATTTAAAAAAAATAAATTATATGGAGTTAATCAAAGAGTATAAAAAAATTGAGATAAAGAAATTTTTATATATTTAAATTGGTTGACAAGTTATTTAGTTAAAATCTATTCATATTTAAATTGAGATAAAGAAATTTTTACATATTTAAAGTGTGAATACATTTTAACTAAATAACTTGTCAACCAATTTTTTGAGTTTTTAATATGGAGTTAATTGAAGAGTATGAAAAAATGAGATAATGAATTTTTTAGATATTTAAAGTGTGAATCCCCAAATTCTTTGTAAATAAATAACTTATCAACAGATTTTTTTGAGTCTTTTATTTGGAGCTAATTAAAGAGCATGGAAAAAAGTGACGGTGAAATTTTACATATTTAAAGTGTGAATCTCCAAATCCCTTCTAACTAAATAACTTATTAACCAACTTTTTTGAGTTCTTTATATGAAGTTAATTAAGAGTATGAAAAAATGAAATCATGAATTTTTTACATATTTGAAGTGTGAATTCCCAAATCCATTCTAACTAAATAACTTATCAACCATTTTTTTTAGCTTTTTATATAGAATTAATTGAAGAGTATGGAAAAATGAGAGAACGAATATTTTACATATTTAAAGTGTAAATACCTAAATCCTTTTTAATTAAATAACTTATTAACCATTTTTTTTTAGTTTTTTTATACGAAGTTAACTAAAAAGTATGGAAAAAAATAAATAGTGAAATTTTTACATATTTAAAGTGTGAATCTCCAAATCCTTCTAACTAAATAACTTATTAACCAATTTTTTTGAGTTTTTTATATGGAATTAATTGAAAAGTATGAAAAAATGAGATAATGAATTTTTTACATATTTAAAGTGTGAATCCCCAAATCCATTCTAACTAAATAACTTATCAACCAATTTTTTGAGTTTTTTTATATGGAGTTAATTGAAGGGTATGGAAAAATGAGATAATGATTTTTTTAGATATTTAAAGTGTGAATTCCCAAATCATTTCTAAGTAAACAACTTATGAAACTATTTTTTTGAATTTTTTATATGGAGTTAACTAAAGAGTATGGAAAAAAAGTGATGGTGAAACTTTACATATTTAAAGTGTGAATATCCAAATCCCTTCTAACTAAATAACTTATTAACCAACTTTTTAAAGTTTTTTATATGAAGTTGAACTTATTAACCAACTCTTTTGAGTTCTTTATATGAAGTTAATTGAAAAGTATGAAAAAATGAGATCATGAATGTTTTACATATTTAAAGTGTGAATCCCCAAATCCATTCTAACTAAATAACTTATCAACCATTTTTATTTTTTTTATATGAAGTTAATTAAAGAATATGGAAAAAAAAGATGGTGAAATTTTACATATTTAAAGTGTGAATCCCCAAATCCATTCTAACTAAATAACTTATCAACCAATTTTTTTGAGTTTTTTATATGAAGTTAATTAAAGAGTATGGAAAAAAGAGATGGTGAAATTTTACATATTTAAAGTGTGAATCTCCAAATTTCTTCTAACAAAATAACTTATCAACTAATTTTTTTGAGGTTTTTATATGGAGTTAATTGAAAAGTATGGAAAAATGAGATAATGAGTTTTTAAAATATTTAAAGTGTGAATCCCCAAATCCTTTCTAACTAAATAACTTATTACCCAAATTTTTTGAGTTTTTTTATATGGAGTTAACTAAAAAGTATGGAAAAAAGAGATGGTGAAATTTTGACATATTTAAAGTGTGAATCCCCAAATCCTTTTTAACTAAACAAGTGCAGTAGGCTGTGATATACTGCTTCCGAAGATAATAAAAGAAATTTTACTCAAATCTATGTAAACTTACCAAGTTTTTTTTGCTTTTGAGGATTTCCATTCCTCTCAGAGGGTGTGCGAGTGCTTCAGCCCGTTTCTATAATTAAAATATGTCATTTCAAAAAAACCTAAATTTATTTTGGAGTCCAGCGTTTCTATCATATGTCTCCATAAGTAGATGTTTTTTTGAATAGCATTTTTTAGTGTATAGTGGAGGTTTATCGGAAGCAAGCCTGCCACTAGATCCATTGGGTTTTTAACCCCGTAGCTATCAATTAACTTACCAAAAGAATTTAAAATGGTTTCATAACTACACANTAGTGCTTTAGCTCATTTTTATAATTAAAATGTCATTTCAAAAAAACCTAAATTTATTTTGGAGACTAGAGTTTCTATCATATGTCTTCATAAGTAGCTGGTTTTTTGAATAACATTTTTTAGTGTAGAGTGGTGGTTTTGCGTTCGTAGAGATTATGCCAAATAATGGTTTCATAACTACACATTTGGAAAAATAAGAAAATAAAATAAAAAAAGAGTCGTATTTCATAGGTCAATGATAACTTACCAAAAGAATTAAAAATGGTTTCATAACTACACATTTGGAAAAATAAGAAAAGAAAATAAAAAAAGAGTCTTATTTGTTATAAAATTATTTTATCAATAGAGATTTACTTTATAAGAAAGTGACACTCATATATAGTCATGTTAAAATTAATTTCAAACCTTGAATGAAGTGAAGGTTGCAATAACACTATCAATTTATTGACCAATGGGAGGTCATAAAAATACCAATTTTGTTATATTGAAAAATATTTTTTTTTATTTGTTATGTTCAACATTAAAATTTATACACATTTTTTAAGTCAACATAAAAGTAATATGAAAGTCAATGACAACTTATTGTTATATACTACCTTGCTCAGTATAATAACTTATCAACCAAGTTTTTTGAATTTTGTATATGGACTTGACTAAAGAGATGGTGAAATTTTACATATTTAAAGTGTGAATCTCCAAATTTCTTCTAACTAAATAACTTATCAACCAATTTTTTTGAGTTTTTTATATGGAATTAACTAAAGGGTATGAAAAAAACAGATGGTGAATTTTTACATATTTAAAGTGTGAATCTCCAAATTTCTTCTCACTAAATAACTTATTAACCAATTTATTTGAATTTTTTATATGGAGCTAACTAAAAAGTATGGAAAAAAGAGATGGTGATTTTTTTACATATTTAAAGTGTGAATCTCCAAATCCATTCTAACTAAATAACTTATGAACCAATTTTTTTGAGTTCTTTATTTGAAGTTGATTGAAGAGTATGAAAAAATGTGATAATGAATTGTTTACATATTTAAAGTGTGAATCCTCAAATCCATTCTAACTACATAACTTATCAACCATTTTTTTGAGTTTTTTATATGGAATTAGTTGAAGAGTATGGAAAAATGAGATAATGAATTTTTTACATATTTAAAGTGTGAATCTCCAAATGGCTTTTAATTAAATAAATAACTTATTAATCAAATTTTTTTAACTAAATAATTTATGAACCAATTTTTTGAGTTTTTTTTATATAAAATTAATCAAATAACTTTTTAACCAATTATTTGAATTTTTTTTTATAAGGAGCTAATGGAAAAATATGGAAAAATTAACTTTTTTGAGTTTTGAGTTTTTTATATGAAGTTAATTGAAGAATATGAAAAAAAAAAGAAGATAATGAAGAGTTGGGAAGAATGAGATCATAGTATAATTTAGATTTGGGAGTATTATGAAAAAACTATACACTCATCCTTGAGGTGTAGAACAATTGGTGATGGAATATACTTGTCCTGAAAACTCTCGACTAAATGAGGGGCCACGTTAACATGCCTATAGTAGTCTGATAACACGACCATGTAGGTGCTTTACTAGTTGCCGATTTCCCATGGATTGACTAGGGTGATGCTTTCTTCTTTAATAAGGCATAAGGTTAAAATTAAAGAGTCCATACATCCAAGAAAGGGGTAGTTGCTGGTATAAATGGCACATATAAACTTTGAGAGCATCGATCTAGAGTGGCTTCCTTTCTGAGATTTCTTCCATCATTAAAAGTGGGGTCAGATGGTCACATGGTGAGGTTGTGGTGGTTGGAGTAGATGGTATTCAGTTAATAAGAACGCTGTGAGATAAAGGGTGGGGACCAATGTAAGAGGGGCATGAAAAGAGCAGATTTAGCGTTCACACCTCTCACGTGAAAAGAAGGCGGCGTAGATAACGGGGTTCTCTTTCTGGAATTACGCAATTTAGGTTTGTGCGGTTGCTTCTGCTATAAATTTGGATATGTTACACGTGTAATGGATTTAACCTAGATCCCAAACCACGGTTGCAAGCCTCTGGAATTACTATCAGCCAAGTGCGAGATGTTATGCCCTTCGCCTGAACGCCTGGTTTATTACCAGGTGGTTTTACTGTAGATTAGGGCAGATTTCATATACTTGCCTGACATTTTTGCAATGGAATATATATATATATATATGTCATGTGATGGAGAGTTAGTCAAACCAGGCATGATCTTCTGGAAGATCGACGCATAAACCAATAGAGAGCATGGGCATTATTAGGTTTTCGGTTTTCCATACCATACCATACTGTCACATTCATTCCCATCTCCCACATTCAATGCAGTAAAGAGAGCTGGGGACAGCGGTTTCGGGTATAAGTTGAGTTCATCCCTAACCTGCTCCCCCGCTCAAGCTGTCTCGAGAAGGCGTATTTGATTGTGCTGCCTCAGTGAATTCGAGTTGGTTGAACAGTTTCTATCAGGAGATGTTCTTCTTTCCTCCTATAAGAATGGATGGATGCCCAATGGCTAATGGCAAGCAAGAGTAATTAGAGTCTTCAGAGAATTTGATTGAGGATTTTGGCTGGGCTGATGAATTGGGTATCTGATTCTGCATTGATTTAGTCGTCGTTTTTGCTGTTGTTGATCTTTGAACAATGGGAGGTGAAGAAGGCTCGGGGGCTGGTGGCCTGCCTGATTTTCTCCTGACTGTGAAGTTGAAATACGTGAAGCTTGGATATCAGTATCTCACTAAATATTTTCTTACGTTTCTGCTGATTCCACTGCTGGTCGGAGTGGGCTTGGAGGTCGGGCGAATTGGGCTGGACGATGTAGTCCTGCTATGGCAGGCACTCGAGTTCAATCTCGTCCATGTAATGTCATGTACAGGGCTTCTGGCATTCGTAGCGACTGTGTATTTCATGTCGAGGCCTCGTGCGGTTTATCTGGTGGACTATTCCTGTTACCGTCCCCCAGATTCATGCAGAGTTCCTTTCTCAACTTTCATGGAGCACTCCAGGCTGTTCAAGTATTTCGATCAGAAAAGCCTGGACTTTCAGATGAAGATTCTGGAAAGGTCCGGTCTCAGCGAAGAAACGTGCCTTCCCCCTGCTCTGCATTACATTCCCCCCAATCCCACCATGTCGGCTTCTCGCGACGAGGCCCAGCTCGTCATATTTTCTGTCATGGACGATCTGTTCGCCAAGACGGGACTGAAGCCCAAGGACATAGATATTCTCGTGGTGAATTGCAGTCTTTTCTGCCCGACGCCATCTCTATCGGCCATGGTGATTAACAGATATAAGATGCGTGGGAATACCATGAGCTTCAACCTGTCCGGCATGGGTTGCAGCGCGGGAGTTATAGCGGTGGATTTGGCGAACAATCTTCTGCAAGTCCATGGGAACTCGTATGCCGTCGTGGTGAGCACCGAGACCATCACGCCCAACTGGTACTGCGGGAACCAGCGATCCATGCTGCTTCCGAATTGCTTGTTTCGCATGGGCGGCGCCGCCGTTTTGTTATCGAACAAACGCAAAGACCACGGCCGCGCAAAGTACAGGCTCGTTCATGCTGTCAGAACGCACAAAGGCGCAGACGACAAGGCCTACCGCTGTGTCTATCAAGAAGAAGACGCCGAAGGCAAAGTCGGCACCTCGCTTTCGAAAGATCTCATGGCGATTGCAGGCGACGCGCTCAAGGCCAACATAACAACACTAGGCCCCATGGTTCTGCCCGTGTCGGAGCAGCTCATCTTCCTCTTCTCCGTCCTGGTAAGGAAATACATAAATCCAAAGAGAAAATCATATATCCCCGACTTCAAACAAGCATTCGATCATTTCTGCATTCATGCTGGCGGGAGAGCTGTGATCGACGAACTAGAAAAACACCTGCAGTTATCCTCCGAGCATGTCGAGCCCTCCCGCATGGCGCTCCACAGGTTCGGCAACACTTCGTCCTCGTCGATCTGGTACGAGCTTGCATACATCGAGGCAAAGGGGCGGATGCGCAAAGGAAACCGTATATGGCAGATCGCTTTCGGCAGCGGATTCAAGTGCAACAGTGCAGTTTGGAAGTGTCTGCGCACTGTGAAAATTCCGACCCAGGGGCCATGGTCTGATTGCATCCTCAGATACCCGGTCGTTATCCCCGATGTCGTCAAGATGTAATTGTTACTGTGTACTATTCATTCATGGCTGTCGACTAAGACTAAACCTTATTATTGCTATATGTTGTTTTTAGGTTAATTTGCAGTTGCTGTAGATCTGTTGTAGTGAAATTAGCGYGTCGTTGTACAGTGATTCTGTGTTGAATCGCTGTTGTCTGCATATTGTGTACAAGATGTTGATGAATTTTAACTTTAATAGATGGATGCAGTCACATTCACGTCAGTTATCTGTGGATCTGGCGGATACTGTGACTGTAACAATCAATTGCTCTGTTTAGCTCGTGCATTAATGGCGTGCAGTGCTTTTTTTTAAAGACTTGTTATCTGTACACATCATTTGTATTTGCTGTTTCGACTCTTTAGAGTGCTTTGAATTTAGAGTAATGTTTAATTTTTAATAGTTTTTTCTTAAAAACAATYTGCAAATTTCATTTTTTCAAAAAAAAAATAAAAAAAAWTCATCTTTAAAACTATATCAAGTGGGAGCAGGCTCACATATATGTGAACAAAATTCATCTTTAAAACTATATCAAGTGGGAGCAGGCTCACATATATGTGAACAAAATTCATCTTTAAAACTATATCAAGTGGGAGGTGGTAGATTGTAAAGCTAACAAATTTTTATGAGTTATTTTGTGAAACTAGGTTTTGATCCATTCCCAAAACAATTATCTCTAAGTGGGAGGTGGTGATGTTTTGACAATTGTAAAGCTAACAAACTTTCATGAACTATTTTGTGAAACTGGGCTTTGATCAATTCTTCCCAAAACTAAATTATCCCATAGTGGGAGGTGGCGATGTTTTGACAATTGTAAAGCTAACAAATTTTCATGAGCTATTTTGTGAAACTGGACCTTGATCAATTCCCAAAACTCAATGTGAGTTTGTCACCTTGGCCACTAAAAGGGTTGAATATGTAAAACACTTTATTTTAGAAAGTCCAGCAAATACCCATATTAGATCTCAATTTCAAAAGATTCATCACATTACCAACCTTAATCTTTTAACTCTACAAAATATTTCTCACACGGCCAACCTTAATCTTTTAACTCAACAACAGTGCTCACACTATCAGTGTTCTTAATCTTTTAACTCAACATAATTGTTGTGATTTTGGAAAGCTTCTCTTAATGTATTTAATACAAAGAAATGTTGTGATTTTGGAAAGCTTCTCTTAATGTTTTTAATACAAAGAGATAAAATTTGAAAGAATTCCAACAAATCCCTTACCTTTTTAAGATTCCATACACTAATTTGATCATAGTAAACATTAATCATACCACCATCATCATTGAAAAAAGTCATGACCAAATCAATGCCAATCACTTTCATTGTTGTCCTTTATGATCTCATTGAGATAAATTTATACAAATTGTATCTTAAACAAAGTGTAAAGCAAACAAATTTTCATGAGTTATTTTATGAAACTCGGCATTGATCAATTCCCAAAACTCCCTATAATAAAAGAGTTTGTCACCTTCGTAACATTAAAAGGGTTGAAGATGCAAAGCACTCTATCTTAAAATGTCCAACATATTGAATTCAAAAGATTCGTTACACTACCAACCTTCTTAATCTTTTAACTTAACAAACCCATATCACATTACCAACCATCTTAATTTTAAGTCAACAAAACTATTATAATTTTGGAAAGCTTCTCTTAATATTTTTTATACACAAATAAAATTTTAAATAATTCTAAGAAATCCCTTACCTTTCAAGGTTCCATTCACAACACTAATTTGATCTAATAAACATTAATCATATCATCAAAATTTATGACCAAATGCCCCATGTACTTAGTGATATTCATTGTTGTCATTTATGATTTCATTGAGATAGATTTATACAAAATTTTAAACTAACATAACGAAAACTTCAGTAACTTTTTTTTAAGGATCTTCTAAAGAAACTAACCCGACCAAAACTTTAACAAGTGTTTTATTAAAAAGTTCATGTTCTATAGGCTATATCGGGAGAAATACAAGTGTCATTGCCTAGTATATATACGGTATATAGTTGTTAATAAGGGTATAAGCTTTGTACACAAATATAAATATTTGCTCTTTAATAAGGATATAAGCTTTGTACATAGATATAAGAGCAAATAAGGATATAAGCTTTGTACATAGATATAAGCTTTGTCTAAAAGTTTTATGTTTGTGGTCATTTTCACCTCAATTCAAAAACATAAAATTTTATATGTATTATATGATTGTGTTTAATAAGGAAATAATTGTTATGAACATAAATATACATATAAAATAGATATTAATAATATAATAATTAAATGTTAATTAATAAATAATAATTATTAATAATGAAAGGACATGTCTCAAAGTACATGACTATTGGCTAAGGGTATTTCCGCATGGGTATATAAGTGAGCCCTCATTCTTATTTGTAATCATCTTCTTTTTTTTGTAAGTGAGTGTAAGAAGTTGTATTACTGCAAAAGATTATGATACAAAAAAGGGGGGCATCCTGGTCTGCCTAGTAGGAAACCAGACCAGGGGTTCTCGAATTGCACTTGCGGATATATACGAGGGGTGGGACTGGTCTACCACTAGGGCAAACCAGGGTAGTCCTACCATAACCACTTTGAAAAAGGATAAGCAACATAGACATAAAAAGTAGAAGCTGAGACAACCCACTAAACCCGAGTGGGTAGTGGGTCAAACTGACCTGACTACACTTGGCATTCCTGCCATTAGACTAACCATTCACTAGTCCAGGACAATGATGTGTTTCTTTCCACCATCTGCCTGGCTCTTGTTCTCATCCTTCTGGGAGATCGTGCGAGTCTTCCTGATGTGGGTTGGCACACCATGTCCATCGACTGGCATGATGTCCATGTGATGGATATAGTGCAGATAGAGGTGGAATTGAGCAGCGAACCGCTCCATCTTGGACTTTTGGTCCTTCTCGACCTCAACTAATAGTTTGGTAATAGTTTTCAGACTGTTGAGGCGACTTAGGATTACGTCCAGCATTTTCTTGTGTTCCTTGTTTTCCTCCTGTTTGGCTTCTTCCATTTTCGAACTCACTTTGTCGATCATCATCTTAGTTAGCCACACCATCTCCATTGTTTTATGGTAGAGGGTTTCCCTGGGATGCGTGGCCCCCAGATCAATTACCCAGTCCGCTTCCTGTGCCAGTGCATCCCATGCTTTGCCTTTGCGTTTTTCTTTTATTTTCTTTTCCCACTGAGTAATGGTTGCTTTTCCTTTTGGTGCAACTAGAGTTTGGAAGGTGCCCTCTGCATCTTTTGTGGCCTACTCCATTCTTGACACCCACCATGGACTTTTCGGAACTTCCTTTCCAAGGAGATTCCTCTTCCTGTGCGTATGCTTCATTCACACCATCTCGCTTGGCCTGTCGCAACTCCTTTGTTGGATACTCAGCCTGTACCTCACTTCACAAGGATTCTTCCTTTCTCTACCCTTGTATCTGTGATAGACCTTGTAGTTGTGCTCCCTCTGTTTGCGACTATTCCTGATGTCTCTCATCTTATTGATCTTCCCCTTATGTGAGCTTGTCCTTCCAATCATGGTTTTCCTGTAATGGTGAGCACTCCCGTCCTTTTTCCCTGTTGCGGCTCGTATGATCATGATGACTCGACCTTTATCCCTATGCGGGTCCCTGCCCCTGCTCGCTTGAGATCTGACTGTGCTGCTCTTCATACCTGTACTTTGACATGGTGGATCGATTTTGGACCATGTCACTCCCTCATGCCTTACGTCATTCGTTGCATGTGGTTTGTCATCTGTACTTTCCCATGTGCTTTCCCTGCAACTCTTACTGTCGAAAGGGCTTTGTTGTCGTACCCCCGCTTGTTGATTACGCTGATCCTGCATGGTAATTGGGGGCTGAGTGTTAGGCAGTCATATCCTGCCTGGATCTTGCGTGCTTGCCGCTAGGCCTTGCGTTGCCCTCCTCGATGTGACCTTCCTTGCTTAAGTTGCCTACACAGTCTTTTGTCTCTAGTTGGACACAGTTTGTTCTGAGTTGTCCATTCGGGATGTTGATCCAAGTAGTGTCTAGTTCTGGACCTTCCTTGCCAACCCCCTTGTTGGCTAGCTTATCCACTAGGCCATTCCCTGACCTGCGAACCCAATGTAACTCCATTGTATTCGGAGTTTTCAGATGCTCTTGGATTTTTTGTAGGGAATGTGCCAGGCACCAGTGTCATTGAACCTTTCCCACTCTGATGCCATTTTGGAGTCTCCTTGCCATGTTGATGACCAAGGTGGAGTCGCCTTCCACTATAGTGTTTGTCATCCTTTCACAATGTAGGATTTCAAGGCCAAGCTCCAGGGCTCCAAATTCCGTTGCGTTGTTGGTTGAGTTTCCCATACTCCCAGCATACAACCAGATGATGTTACCACCATTGTCTCTGATCACCCGTCCCGTCCCTGCCACTAATGGGTTTTCTTTTTCCGCCCCGTCAAAATTCAATTTGAGGAACCCTAATGGAGGGGGGGTCCAGATGTGGTCGCCTATTTGGAGTTGCAATTCCCGCCCTACTGGTGTGCTGTTGCAATTCCCGCCCTACTGGTGTGCTGTTGCGCCCGTCTTTTAGGTGAAAAAAATCCAGGATGCAGGAGTCATAATCTGTGAGTTGCGTTTTTTCCTTCTTGTACTTGTGGCGCTGCATCGTTTCTCGTATTTGTGAGATTATTGCATCCTTGAGATTTCCTTCTGGTAGGCTTTCATTCTTGAAGATGCATCGGTTCCTTTCTTTCCATATTGCCCAGATGATCATCCCCAACGTTAGATTCCAACAGAGGTTCACCATTTCATTTTCGTTGTAACTCTTATTCCAATTGTTGATGGTTGCGTTGATGTTACCTCAGATCCTATTGGACTGGTGATATATGCATGTTGCCCAATCCCATATATATACTTGTCTGTATGGATTTGATTACTATATTCCAGATACTTTGGATTATTGTGGGTGATGAATTTGTTCATCTCATTTGGTATCAGAGGCCCTTCTTGGGCATTCCGCTAATTACCGGTTGTTGGCCAACAATTTTGGCATAATAGTTAGTTGACCAACAATTACCAAGAAGTTAGGAGGAGTAAAAGGTGCATCTTTATAACTTTATAAGGAGTAAAAGTGAAGTATATAAGTTGAAAAAGTAAAAAATGGAATCCCAAAAGAAACCCACGATCATTCATTATAAAAATAAAGTTATTAAGTTTATTAAAAGAGCCCACAAAAAAAGATAATATTAATATATTATTTTAAAAGAAAATATATTATTATTAAGAGAAAGTATATTTTAGTGAGATTTACAAAAAAAAAAATATTTTTCATAAAAGTTACCACAAAGTGTAAAAATGTGACTTATTATTGAGTAATTGAAGTTACTTAAGAGTATTTGAAGTTTTAAAATAAAAGAGAAAAAATAAAAAGAGTATTTAAAGGTGACTTTAATATTTTTTTGTTTTTAATATAAGTAATATATATAATATATTACAAAAATATTATTAAAAAAAACAAGGTATAACAAAAAGTATAAGAGAAAAACCATTAAAAGAAATTACAAAAGAAGTAAAAGCAAGATAAAAGACCAAAGGATTAATTATTGAAAGAAAAAAAAAAAAAAACCTTATAAGTAGTACATCCAAATTAATTATCTAAGGAATATTATAGAAATAATCTTAAGGCCATAACTTCATATATTATTTGTGGATATTATATTAAATTACTTAATATAAAAGTACTTTTATAAAGTATAAAAAAAATGTTACTTAAAGTGGATATAAAGTATTTTTTTATAAAGTATAAAAAAAGTGTAAAGGAAATATATATATTTAAAACGATTGGAGATATGAAAGTAAAGATAAAAAGAAAAGAAGGGTGAAGAAAAGTTTTGAAGTACAAAGTACCTTAAGGTATAAATTGATTAAAATTTAAAAATAAAATCTTAAAACCAATTCAAATTTATTAAAAAAAAAATGGACAAATTCCATATATATATCAAAATTTTGGACTAAATGTAATTTTTGTGAAATGAAGTTTGAGTATATGACAATTTTTAAAAATCAAACCGATTATGTTCGATTTGTGGGAAATCATTTATTATGGAAGAATATCAATATAATTCAAAAATACAATCACGAATATTAAAAGGAGAACTAGGACATTATAAAGCAAACAATAAAAAATTACAGCTTGAAATTGAGAAGGAGAAATATTTTAATGGGTTAACAGAGAAAGATAATTGTTACTTCAGAGAGCGTATTCAAGAACTCATCGCACAAATGAAGAACTAAAGACCAAAAGACGAAAAATGGACCAAGACTTACTAGAACGAGATGAAGAAATATTACGATTAAAAAATCATAATCAGGATTTGCTAGTTAAAATCAGAAAGTCAAAAGATAAGAAGCAAGAGAATAAACATTCAGAACAAGAAAATCAAGGTATCAAGGATAAATTAACTGAAAAAGAAGAAGATATATCTTGCCTAAGAAACCTTAACCAGAAGTTACTTGAACACATTAAAATCTTAAAGGACGAAAGAAAGAAGAATCTAGAATAAAAAAAAGACGATACATCCGAAAATAAGCAAGAACTTTTACAATTAAGACAATACATCAGAAAATAAGGAAGAACTTTTACAATTAAGACGACATAATCATGATTTATTAACTTAGATTAAAAAGATCAAACATGATAAAAAGTCTTTAAAAGAAGAGATAGATCGCAAAACATCATTAGTCGACAAGGAAACAATGACTGACCTAATAGAGAAATTATTCGACATTCAAATTTCGACAGTAGAAAAATGAACCAATACAAAGTCAGTGGATGTTCAAATTCAAAAGAATGCTTACATTGACAAATTACTACAAACATTAAAAGAAGATGATTCCAAGGAAAATTCACAAGATATTAGGATGTCTTATCGTCATCCAAATCACAAGAGTCATTACGACCAAGGACTAGGAGAAGAGGAAAATAAACAATGTTCTTCTTACCAACAAATAAACTACCACACTGAAAAAGAACGAAGACAAAATCAACAACTTGTAGGGAAGCTTAAAATGAGAATCTTCATTCGCACAATCCATCATCAAATAATTCCAATGAAAGTAGATTTGAGATAGATCACTCCCCAGAAGATGCAACACATTAGTTTGGGAATTCGAAGGTCATTTCATTTTGTTTCGTCGAGACTCACAACTACACGCACAAAATATTTGAGAAGACATCACGTGCCAGAACAAAAGTTTAAAGGGAAACCTTACAATAATTATGCTTTGAGGACAAAACATTTTTAAAGGGAAAGCAATGTTATGAACATAAATATACATATAAAATATATATTAATAATATAACAATTAAATGATAATTAATCAATAACAATTATTAATAACAAAATGACATGACTATTGGTTAAGGGCACTCCTACATAGGTATATAAGCGAGCTCTCATTCTCATTTGTAATCATCTTACTATCCATTCTTATACATTATATATACATGTATATATATTTATCTGTATGGATTTGATTACTATATTCCAAATATTTTGAATTATTTCTATGTGATGAACTTGTTCATCTGAATGATAGAACTAATCAAAAAATCTCATTTTTATGTGTTTGAAATATAAATTTTCTCACAAACTTAAATATTCTACATTAGATAGATTTTTTGCTTTAAATTTTTATGAAAGAAAATTTCAAAATAATAGACTAAACCTATACTTATTCACTAAGCTAAATTTCCAAACTATTTCCATTAAACAATATACTAAACCCATAATCACATTATCCCATAATTTATAGATCATCTCCATATATACAACATACATGAGGATGTTCTCTATTTTCATTTGTTGTATTTTTGTAAATCTAAATATGTAGAAAAAAATTCCCAAAACAATTTACCCATCAAATTTTATCCCTCATAACTATCCAAAACCAAATCTACAAAATTACAAATCTACAAAATTACAGCAATACAAAAAATTAAACTCACTCCAAATTCATTTATTCACATATTCAATACTCATTAACCAAAAATTAAAGTCACTCCAAATTCATTTATTCACATATTCAATACTCGTTAACCAAATTCATTTATTCACATATTCAATACTCATTAAAAATTTAAGACTCATTTATTAACAAATTCAATTTTACTCTACTCACTCCAAACCCAAACCTGTAAGGTAAAGCCAAACCGGTAAGGTCGGTGTCACACTGGATTCATTGCAAACCCATTTATTAACAGATTCAATATTTACAAAAACACACTGTACTCACTGCAAGTTTGTTGGTAAAAACAATAAATACTCCATATTTATAAAAATGCACACTGTACTCACTGCAGGGTTGATGGTAAAAACAATAAATACTCAATATTTATAAAAGGAAACTGTACTCGCTGCAAGCCTGATGGTAAAAATAATATTTATAAAAACACACTGGACTTGCTGCAAGGTTAATGGTAAAATCAATAAATACTCGATATTATAAAAACACACTAGACCTACTCCACATTACATTCATTTATTAACATAGCGCTCAAAATTTTCACCCTCATTAATTAACATCGTGCTTTAGTCCCGTGAGACAGCGCGGTTGGTATTGACAAGTACTTTTCTCCAAGTGTTGGGAGGAGGTCTTGAGGTCAAATCCGGCTGGATCTCCGGGACGAATTGTAATGGCTGCTTGTGATGTAAATGATTTATATCTCTAATATAAATCGAGATAATTTCTCATCGTGCTTATTTTCACTTTACTCGTTTCATACGTCTTCCCAATATAATTAATATTTATAAGGTAAGCTCAAAATTTTCACGCTCATTAAATATTAAGGTACTTGATAATTAGAAATATAAATTAAATGTATTTTAAAGCTGGTTTTAAAATAAGAGATTCATTTGAAATTCATGGAGCACAATCTAATATTTAATAAAAAAATAATAGATTCATTTGAAATTCATGGAGCACAATCTAATATTTTATAAAAAAATAATAGATTCATTTAAAATTCATGGAGCACAATCTAATATTTTAATATATATAAATAAAAGTAGTAAACTCACTTAAAATTCATGAATATTAAAATAGGTAGGGTGATGTATAAACAATACCTCCACTTAAAAATCATAAAATTCAATTTAAATATTAATTTAAATATATAAATATATAAAAATTAAAAAAATATTAATATGAGTTGAATTGATGAATAACAAATTCAATTTAAATAACATATTTAATTTTATAATAAAATAATACATTTATTTAAATTTATAAGAACTAGTGAGATTAATGATGATCATTTTTGACATATTAAATACAATAAAACTTTTGAAAAAGTAAACATTCAAATATTTTGAGATACGTATGTAATGAATTGAATAATTCTTCAGAATACATAATTTTTATTTATTGAATTATTTTTTTAATTATATTAATTTTGAAATTTTCTATTTTTATTTTTGTGGAGAGATTGAATAATTCTTTAGAATACATAATTTTTATTTATTGAATTATTTTTATAATTATATAATTTTGAATTTTCTTAATTTTTATTTTTTTATTTTCGTGGAGAGTATAAGATATATGTTGGTTAGTGTATATCAAAATGATATTAAATTCTAAAATTAGTATTGTGTTTTTTTACAACATTTCAAGATCTTTAACATAATGAAAATGGATTATTGTTTTAGTCTTAGAAGTCAAATATCTAGTAATGCAATACATAATTTCTTTTTGAATATGAGAAATGAAAAAGTTATAATAGAAAGATTAAGTGTATTTTGGGAGCTCATGAATTGTATAAGAAGAAAAATAGTAAAAAAAATCTTTAAAACTATATTTTTTAAGAAATTATATATATATATATAATTTCTTTGTATGTTTACAATTTTTTCATCATTTATGAGTACTTGTAACATATTGCAACAATTTTTGTATGGATATATTGAAAAAGGGGTTAAATGTTAAATTTGCTATGGTTTATGTTAGTCTTTGTAGCTCGGAATTACTTCTACATTGGCGGTGCCTAACATGTAGAAGTGATCTAGCAAATGTCTCTCTCGAGTGACTTTTATAATGTGATTTTATAAAGTTAAGTTGGGTCTTTTATTTAATGGGTAAAAGTGACTTTATAATGTTTGGGTCACTTAAGTGATTTAAGTGAACTCAACGAAAGATTAAGTCACGTCTGTTCATATTGTTGATCAAGATTGAATCTCATCCCTTGAGATCTAGGGTCAGGGTAGTTACTCATTAAAGAATGCATAAAAGCAGCTTGTGAGAGAGGTGGGGTGCACTTTTCAAGGAGAGCTTGAGAGGGAAGGTGAAAAGACATACATTCCAAGAGAGACCAAAAGAGATTGAGTTGAAGGAGAAAAGAGAAGGACAACAAGAAAATGGGCGCACTTTCCAAGAGGGAGAGAGGGCATGCATCCAAAAACAGGGACGACATTGAATGTTGGTCCGTATAGTAAAATAGAAGAGGTCCTACAGTATGAATTTAGAGGGTTGTACTGCTATTTTTGTCTGCACAAAAATCAAGGCTTCTACATCACGGATTTGGAGGTAGCTTGAGGGCATTTATAGTTGGAGATAAGTCTGTACAGAAAGGGTCGTAATGAAGAAAATATGGGCACATAAATCGAAGTTTTGTAGCCGTCTTGCTGACTAAATTGGTGCGTACCACAGTGGCACGGTTCTCAAGGCAGTGTGACATAGATTACAAGAAGTATTTTGTGTTGGGCTTGTGAGATAAGTATTGTTTTATTCTTGCTGTAAAAAATTATTGTTAACTCATAATATTTCTCTTTGATCTCAATAAAGAATCTCTCTTGGAGTGGTTTTCCCCTTATGGGTTGTTGGGGCAGGATTTTGGTTACTAGTTCTCAGAACTGCACAGGAGAAAACCACATGAAGAGAGTGACAAGTCAGCCAAGGATCAACGCACACAAAAAGAAGGAAATACAATTGGCGCACTTTTGCATGTAGGGACCAACACGCCAAAAGAAGGAAGGTCATTGGAATCCGTTAGGAATTTTGGGTCCATCAATATGGGCCAAGCCCCATTGTGATTGTATAAATATGTAAGGGTTTTGGGATAGATAAGGAGTGACAGAGCGATGCAAAGATAGTGGGATATGGAGATAGATAGTGAGTAAGCGAATAGGAGATCACCAAGGGCATTTTGCATGAGACATAATGTATGAGTGCAGTGCGCATATTTTGTAATGGATGTTCTGAATAATATAATAAGAAGTCAATCGTTGTGGATGTAGCCCATCTTGGGTGAACCATGTCAATCATGGTGTTTATGTGTTATCATGTGTTTGATGTTATGTTTATTGCGTGCATATGATATATGTTTTGTTACTATGAATATGTTACATGTTATTATGTTTCTGAGCACATTATAAACAAATGCTAGGTAGAATGGTTACAAGGACTGCCTCCCATCCCTTCATCACTACGGAAATATGGTTCATGTAGTTCCCATAGATACCTCAGGTGAGACTTCACCTGCTTGCGGGTGATGCCGAAAGGGACGATATCTAAGGGTTTTTTTGGTAAATTCATGTTGAACCCTGGGTCTATGCACTACGCGCCAACAAATGGTTCTGTTGTCGAGACTAGGATCTGTGACTTAAGGGAATGTGGAGGCTGACTAAGGAATATATAGGACAATGGTTAGAGACGAAAGAGCACAAGTTTCCCAGAGATCAAAATAAGAACTCGTGGATCAACTTGGAGTAGTGGTTATAGAGCTATGTATTTATAGACTTACATGATATTTACTTTCTAGATTTCCCGATAGTTTTGGTTGAGTGATTACATAGGTTAGCTGAAAAGAACAAAACATTCTGCATTGTTGTTCTGAGGAGTTAGACCCCTGATTTGATCCAACAAGTTAATAGTGTAAGTAATTAGATCTCACGTGCAGTTGATTTCTGGTTGGATAATGTATTGGGGGGTTATATTATTGAGTTTTCTATAGAGTGTATCCAATCATATAGTGTTGCTGAAAGGGAGTTCTTTAAAGGTCTATGTGGAAGATATTTGAAATCATTGTCTACTCAGGTCAAGATGTTGTTGTGTGATAAGGGGGTTATGAAGTTGGAATCTGATCACCCTAGTATCTAGGTGCCTTTGCGTGCATAGGGCACTGGGGGCTGACTAGGGGATGGTATGAGAGTATGGAGGAGAAGGATGCAAGAAAGAATAAATAAGGAGCGGATGGAATAAGAATGTCGAGGAAAGAAGAAGGTGCGACGAAAGAAGAGATTCGAGTGTTGTGCAGTGGAAAAAGATTTCGGTACAATAGGAAGAGGATTGTGGCTAATAGAGAAGGGAAGCATAGTGAGTTTGAGGAAAGAGACACTAATGCAATGCTCTAGATTGAAGGAATACCATGCAAAGAAAGGAAGGAGAAGGAAAAGTATCGTTAGCTCAGTCCAATAGAAAGAGATCCATTATATCCGAGTAGCCCCACTCAGTTCAGACTCTGTGTCGAACCCATGACCTCGTGTGCATCTCCAAGATATGAGGTAAGATCTGAAACTTTGTTGCGAAAGGGAAGGATCGAGTATATCAATGTTGTAAATATCACTTCATCGGTTAAAGGAGACATTGTATGAACATAATCAATTATATATCAATGTTCTCATACCAATACTTGTACGCATCAAAAACCTCAAGTTCGTTAAGGGGAATGTATAAAAAAGGGACAAATTCTAGCAGACGGTGCGGCTATAGGAAATTAGTGAAGGAAATAAGGATAGCAGTAAAGGTAGACAGAGTAGTGGAAGTAGTAAGAAAAGCCAGATTTAGTTAGTGACACCGAGGAAACATATTGTGTAGTACACAATGGTGGGGGTAGACCCTACTTTGAGAATGATTGTCTTGTATGGAGCAGGGACATAAGATACATAACACCACTTATTTTCCTGTGAAGAAATATGGACTGTGAAGCAGGTCTAAGATGACGATAGAAAAATCGCGCAATTAGTGATGACATTCAGAGACCACACGTTAGTCTGGTATATGAAGTATCAATCCATTGCACCTGTAGGACAAGATAGAATGTTTGTATACATCAAGCAAGCCCTGTTAAAAGAGTTCCATAAACCAAATTTCGAGTCGCGGTGTATTACATAACTAAAAGAGATCAAGCAGTTGTTGAATGAATCAGTATGAGATTTTGATCATAAGATGTTGATGGATCAGTTGACATTCTAGATTCCAGATGAGAAACATAGGGAATGGTTCACTGCGAGATTGTTACCACATATACGCTACCCATTGACACAGCAAACGATTACGTTGCAGTCAGAAGCACTAGAGGTCACCATGAAGTTGGAAGCATCCCCTATAGAAGAGAATGGTGTAGGGATGGCTCAGGTTCAGTCGTAGTTAGCAACATTGACAATTCAGTTGTAGGAGATTGCTAAAGGGAAGGAAAAGTGCGAAGAAGTCTGGTGTGTTACATGCATAAAGGAAGGACATCATAAGAACGAGTGTCCAACCTTTGCAGATTATTGGATACAAGAGATATTAATCCCTTGGCCACATGAGAAGGGGTATGGTGTGAGATATGAAAAATGATGGGTCATCATCCAACCGCATGTCCTTTGATGTAGAAGTATCAGAGCATTGTCATAAGATTATTTTGTAATTTTTGTAAGTCTACGGGACATGACAAATAGAATTGTCCCGCACTCGATCTAATGAGAGAACACATATCAAATGCATACATAGTTCAAGGGGAAGACAGATCAGAAGGAGGGGTACCACAATATAATACTCTGAGGGGATACAATCAAGGAGGAAGAGGAGGATTCAGAGGTCGGGGAAGAGGAGGATTCAATAGAGGAAGAGGGCATATTATTTTCTATAATTGTAACTAGCCTGGGCATTTGGCATGATATTGTCAAAATCCTCGTACGATGTTCACATGTTGTAGACAGCTGGATCATGTGATGGAATACTATCCACAATTGATTGCAAAGTGGAATGAAAAAAGGAACCAAAATGTGCAGATGATAACAATGAAAGAGCACGACGATCGACCAAGGGTAGAAAAAGTTACGCGTGGAGGAGAAAGAACATGAGCTGATGTGATAGAACAAGGAAATCAAGTTGACTAGTGGGTTAGGAAAGAAAGAGAACGTCCTCCGATGTTTGACCCTTGGAAAGAGAGAGACACATATAAGAAAAAAGGAAGGAGCTGCTAGAAATAGAATGGGGAACATCTACTGTTCCACCTATGTATGACATGCCTCTAGCCTATGACCACTCGATTACAAAAAGGTCGGTTGAGAAGGAAAGTACTCTAAATAGTTTCTTAAAGAGTTGTTTATAACTAATAAAGGATGAAACTACATTAAACATGTTGTGCGGGATGATCGACTGATACACACCTAAATGTCACACCACCAAATGTTGCACTTAAGTGTCGTATGCACCTTACTAAGTGTCGCATGAAATTTATCAAGTGTTATATGAACCTTAATAAGTGTCACACACACTTTATTAAGTGTCACAAATTCGTGACCATGAAGGAGTGTATGTCATGATCACTAAACAAATTGGAAGAGAATTATAACATTTGAAGGTCGAAATAACATCTCTTACCTTAGATTATTGACCTTTATGGAGTATCATTGCCCCCCTGCCCATATAAAGAGTGAAATGAAACTTAATTATCGCTCCTTGCTCAGTGTTAGGGGAGCGAAACTATTTCTCCTTGCTCAGTTATAAGGGAGAGATGAGGTGGTTGCAACTAAGACACCATATTTGTTGGGAAAATTCTGGGAAGATTGAGTTAGTTTGGGGTCAATGATTCGAGTCATATCCCTTTGCTCCATCCTAGGAACTAAATCCAAACCTCATGAGATAAATCCACAACAATCTTCCCAAAATACCCTATGGTGGTTGTGCCTCAAACTCCTATATAATAAAGGCCATTATTGGGTGAAAGGTGGAACTTAGGAATATCATACCTCTGATCTTGTGACATTCAAGAGGGAGAAGGGTTTTCAGAGTGTCAAGCCTTTGATCTTGTGAGGAGGTAGTTCATAGAATCATACCTATCATCTAGTAATGCACGAAGGGGATGGAAAAAGGAGAGCTTGGAGTAATTATTGCAACATCGTCATTGCAGTTGTAAATATTCCATTTATTTCCATTTTTAATATATAACTTGGCCTATTTCTCTTAATGTCTACATTGTTCATTTCATGAATGTTTGTCTTTGTCTTGTTTAAGTCCAACATGGATAAATATACTTTCATCTAACGATATATAGTAGTATAAGAGGATTGTATCGTCTCTTGTAGGAGGGATACTTCCACATCATGATCTTGGAGATCAAGTTCAATAGTTGGAGCAATAAGGACAACCTACATGAAAGAGGTTTAATCCATCTGCCTCTCTCTCTCTCTCTCTCTCTCTCTCTCTCTCTCTCT
>SNQJ01S0024133.1:5631-35801 GCA_010110895.2 Picea sitchensis | reverse complement strand
TCTTCTGAGTTCGTTAATAAACATATAAATTAGTCTTAAGGGGAATTTAGTGTCCATTTTTTTTTCTTTTGTCTTCGATCGAAGGGAACTCAATCCAAGGGTAGTTCATCATGTCTACAAGGGGAATTTCTCACAACAGAAAAATGGTGACCATACTAGAGAAGAACTTTGATGTTTTCCTCGGTTTCTAGCTCTCTTGAATTTTGTTGCTTGCTTGACATATCTGGTTATTTGATTGTTATTTGAACTCTTCTTTTCCATCATCATTGTTGGGAAGTATTCTGAGCCAACAATATGATTTTCTTTAAATCTGGGCAATTTTTGATATTTTTTTACCATTTGACAAGTTTCATCTCTCCCTACTAGTGGCCCACAGAGTGATAGTCTCTTGATTATTGCTCTCTAGCAGTGTTTTAGGGAGCGATGAACTTTGATCATCACCCTTTCTGCACTATAACAAGAGTGACATTCTCCTTCTTGAGTCAATTTTAAGCCTTTTTTCCTTCTATTTCCTCAAATGTTTTGGCTTAGATCTTTGCATCAGAGTATTTTTGGGTTTGCTTTTGACTTTGATTGATTGAAGGTTTGTGTTCATCACTTTTTTTCCCTCTTTTGAATTATTATCACTTATCAAATTGTGAAAAGTTCATAGTTTCCAAGGTTAACCTGATTCTTTGGTATAGTCTTTATTGTCAGTAGTTTTGATCTTTGTCACTTGCAAACTTTCAAACTTATGTCACTATTTATTCCAAAAACTTCTAAGTGTTTCACTTGTTGATTTTGGAGTTCTTTTCACTAATTTGAAGATTGTATGGGTTGCGTCAAGCCTTGTTATTGAGTTTATTGTTTGTTAGTCCTAAACTCTTTAGCCTTGTTGCAACTTTACATTGATTATTCACCTTTGCTTTTCAGGTTTTCAAAAAGTGATTTCCCTTATCTTTTTGCAGATTTGGGTTCTTGTTTGAACTTGTGTTAGAAGCACTTTGACATTTGGATTCTTTCAGTTCTTGCTTGAGTCCATGTTTTCTTTGTATTTTTTTTATTTGTAATCCTTTTCCTCGACATTGAAATATTTCATTGAAAGTAAGCAAGAAAAAAACATTGCATTTGAAATCATTTCATTGCATTTAAAAACAAACAATAATTCTTGCATTCTAGTTAGTGGGTGGAGCATTTTTGAGCTTGCATTTTAAAAAAAAATTCCCCCTCATGGTCAGGTGGGGTAGGAATCGTGTATCCTATAGTTTCTTTGAATCATATACCAAACACCTTTTGCATTCAAAGAATATTTCATGTTTCTTGCTTTGAATGTTACACTTGTTTCTTTTCTTGAAACCTCTTGCTCCTTTTTGTAGATAGGGTTCATCGAAACTAAAGATTGCATTCCATTCATACATTCTTTTGAAGTATTCTTGGAGTCAAAGTGATCACATCATAAGTTTCAATTCCATTTATCCTTTTGAGTAATAACAACCATAAAAGGAGAAAGCACATAATCTAAAAATCAATTATACCTTTTTCTTTTATAGAAAACCAACAAGTCTAGGATTTAAGGTCCTTAGTTGTAGGGTGGAGAGTAAATTCTCCATTGTCATTGAAACAAAAATAGGAACACTAATGACTAAAAATCCATTAGTAACATGAAGTGTTTATTGGGAAATATCCTCTAACATAGGAGTCAAGAGGTAGGAGAAGTCGAGAAGAGTGCTTGGACCGGTCCCCAACACTCTCTCTTGGTGGGGTTATGCGAGTCAAGGGGAAATATTAGTAGTGGCAAGTCCTCAGGGTGACACCAATATCCGAGTTACTTCAGGTCTAATAAATTTGTCTTACGTTCCCTTCCCATTCGCATAATCCCTCTCCCATGACCGTTCCACCCAACCACCAAGCACGAAGTGGTAGACCTAGTTGTTTTTCCTAGGTTACCTTCCCAGGTGACTGCAATGGTGGTACTATCAATACCTGAGACAAACATACAACACACGATTTTGGCTCCTTAGGAGGGTACTTGGTTGCGTCCGATACTTGCACCTCTATATTTCCATTACAGAGTAGTTGTGGGTAATTGTTTCTCATATCTTCATTGACGACCTCATCTCCCATCTCCAGAAGATCCTTCCTTTTTTCTTTGTCACAAGGGAGTTGTTTTCATGCTCTTATCTTATAGGGGCTTTGGTAGTGTGTGATTTTTTTATTTTGTAGACCCTAGGTTGAGTATGTGTCTATGGAAACATTTCCTGGGACCACCAACCAAGGAACCCCTTTTCATGGGGAACCTTTTGTTTTTCCTTGTTTTGGAAACGTTGGTCCTCCCTATATTGCTACATTGAGTCTTCTTGGATTCACCATAGGGTTACCGGTATGGTTGTTTTCCACTCTGGTGATCCCAAATGATTTTGGTTCTTTGAATGTAATCCCTCCATCCCAAGAACATCAACCTCATGTTGACCCATTTCCTTCTTCGCCCGTTGTGTCTTCTTCCCTTTGTTCTTCTTCGCATGGTGAAATCCTTGATGCTAGTAACTAGGAGAATAAGAAGAAGAAGAAAAATAAGCAAGGGGGAAATCAACCAACCACTTTTAATCATGCTAGGAGTGTTGATGATATTGACAAGCCCGCCAACACACATTGTAACCCAAAATTCCCTTGCAAGATTTGTAAGGGTGACCACCTTATTAAGGATTTCCTTGGTCTTCCCAAGGTCTTAGAAGTGTGGTCCATGGGTTCCCAACGATCCACATCACCAACCTCTGGACTTCATGTTGATGACAACCCATCAACCAGTGATCATACAGTTAGGGGTAAAAAGGTTAAGGCCAATATTCCTTCCTGGTTATGTAAGGAAATGCATCACACTTACCTTTTCCCTCATATGGATGAAGCTTCAAAATTGTTGGAAGACATTGTTGTTTCCCAACAACAACCTCCAACTGCTTCCAATGAGTCCTCTCTTGACCTACCATTGGTTGATGAAGTGGTCGATCTAATTCCATCATCGGTCGATCCCATTATTCCCTTAGAGAGTGAAGTCGATACCACTCAGGTTTTTCTCGTCACTTCAATTATACCGAACAAGGGGTAATTTCACCCATTTCCACGAAACCCCCTCCAAGTACTGAGGTCATTTCATTTGATTGGGATAGAATGAAGGAGCCCCGTCTTCCTTCCTACATTCCTTTCCAAATCATTTTGTAGGTTCGTGATAGGAGAATATATCACACTATTATAGACGAAGGCCCTTCTATTAGCATTTTATCCTCAACTGCTTGGAAAGATTTTGGTTCCCCTAAGCTTGTGTTAGTCACCCATCATATGATGGCTTTTAATAGAAGAACTAGTGAAACTTTAGGGATCCTTCCTTAGCTACCCTCATTACCCCTACTGAGTCCCTTAACATATATTCCTTCTAGAGCGTTGTTCTTCCATTTGATGAACACCTATTGGAAGCCATGGCCAAGGTTTACGAGCAAAGTTATCATTTCTGTGTCAAGCTTGTTAACAAAGTAAACAGAAGATTACGAGCAAAATTCTTGTTTCTTTGTCAAGATCGTTAAAAAATGAATTTGAAGGTTTACGAGAAAAGTTCGCGTTTCTATGTCAAGCTCATTAAAAAATGAATAAGAAGGTTTACGATCATAGTTCCTGTTTCTGTGTCAAGCTTGTTAAAAAATGAAATAGATAACCATGAGAATAGTTCATTTTCTGTGTCAATATCATTAAAAAATGAAATAGACCCCCATCCAATTGAGTCGAGTCTTTCACTAGATCTTGTAAATGTTGAGTCGAGTCTTTCACTAGATATCGTAAACATTAAGTCGAATATTTTGCTAGATCTCGTAAATGTTGAGTTGAGTATTTCACTAGATCTCATAAATGAACCTTCATTTCTTCCACCTATGTTAGTTAATCCTCTTTCTTCCTCCCCCTCCGGTGAACCTTTTCCTATTAGTAGCCAAAAATATGATGGGGTTTCAAAGAAGAGTCACCGGACGAAATGAAGCTTGGGGGGCATGTCTCTAGCCTCTAGGCATCATGTTGGAGTTAAGACACTAACCTTTGTCAGTTATGTTGGGGGAAAAGTACCAACCTATGGATATCATGTTGGGAAGAAACCCACCGATATGTATCATTATGAACACCTTTTTTATTCTAGTTTCAATCTCATGTAAAAATGAAACCAACCCTGAGCACATTTACGTTTTTGTCTCAATATCATTAAAAAATGAAACAAAGGATCCCTTGACATGTATTCCTTCTAGAGAATTTTTCTTTTGTCAGATAAATACCTCTTGGAAGCCATGATCAAGAACCCAAATATAGTTTATTTTCTAGTTTCAACCTCTCGAAAAAATGAAACCCACACTGAGCTTAGTATTTGTTCTTTCTCGTGCTCATAAATACATGAGAATAGGTTACCAAGCTCAATATCTTTTCTTTCTCGTGCTCGTAAATACATGAGAATATGTTACCGAGTACAATTTTATCACTTTTTTGGACTCGTAAAATCTATACGAAAAAGGAACTCTTTGGAGTCTCCTTTAATATCTTTTCACACTCTCTAAACATGAAAAGATTTCCGAGTGAGATTGTCTCATTTCATGCTTGTTAAAAGGATCTAAAAGGGCATCTTTCGAGTGGTAGTTTACCCCTTTTTTGGCCTCATAAGACTAATTATGAAATATGAATGCTCTAGCCTCTCTTGGTTAGAAGAGTTCTCCCTCATATCATTTTATCCTTTTTCTGGCTTGGGAGATTAATTTACAAAAAAGGAAAACCTTAGATTCTTCTTTAATATATTTTCAGACTCTTTAAATGTGAAAATACCATTGAGTTTACCTTCTCTGGGCTCATAAAATTATATAGTGAAGGACCCATATGGGATCGAACCCTTACTTCTTCAGGTTCATTAAACATGTGAAGAAGGACTCATCTAAGATGAGTTATACCGAACATCTATTATCCTCCTCAAGCTCATTAAAAAAAATATGTACTCGTCAATCAAGGTGGGGGAAAAATTAAAGGAAGTGGGTCAAGTTTATGGCAAGCTTTATGGAAACCGTTTATTTTCTCCCTTGAAGATGGCACATGTTTTTGTATCATCTTACAGTTGGGTAATATGCTTGTCTCCGAGTCATACCAATCCTATGAGTCTTCATACTCCTTCGGCTCACCCAAAGAGTGCCTTGATGATCATCACATTATGTTTTGGTCCATCATTCAGTTGAGTCAATGTTTCCAAGTCATTTGTCGTGCCTCAAAATGTTCAAGGGAAGTTTCACTTCAAACCAACCACTTTGCATCATTACCAACTTTCATCCTCATGTTAGTCCATACTCATTTGATCCATCATCTTACATCACTTTCCTGTGTCATTTTTGTGTCGATGATGGGATACAAATTATCCAGGAATTAGACTTAGAAACTTGTTAATACCTTGGAACCTGCATGCCTCAATGGTATGTTTCCTCACTTTTGAAAGTGGGTTTACATCATTTACCTTTGATAGAATGATTCCACTAATGTTCGACTACATCTCATTCATTCACATTCGTTGGAATTTATTAGGGTACCTTGGGAATCATTGTCATCATTGGTGATTTCTTTTGCACTTGTTAACAATATGAATAAATGACCTACAATCAAGTGGTTTCTACCATGTTCAACATCAGGACATATATTCACATGGCTAGAATCGTACCATTTCTAGATCAAGACGAAGACCCTGGGAACCCCTTAGGTGCTCACCTCTATTACATGCCTTCCCTAGGTTGTGATGGATATTATTTGAGTACTTAGTAGATTCTGGTATGGTCATTATGCTAACAATCTCACTGATATGTATGATGTTACATAGATCCACTTTGTATTGTTCTATGGCTATGTTCTTGGAATATAGTAGCTCCATTGAGACTGACCTTATATTCTCTTTGATGAGAGGTTGATACAAATTCATTGTACTAACCTTTACTCTATGATCAACCCTTTCCCTTGATATAATGACTTTGATCAAAGGATTTTATTCATTTGCAGGCGGCCCACTACTCCCACTTCTCGTTGTTGAACATCCTAGTATCATTGGTCTAGTGCATACTTTTGTGGATACAATTGAATTGATTCAGGAGATATGGATCCACGTTGTGTCTTTGTTGGCCATATCCTTAGTCAATGTTTTCATGGATCCATAGTGTATTGGTCAATGAACATGCTTTGAGTCAGTTTTTATTCCGAGCGTAGGTGTGCCTGCCTCAGAGATGATACATATATATTGTTTGATGCTTGTTTGTAGGTTCCGCCTAGCTCCCCTATTCCAACACCCTCACATACATATTTTTGTAAAGTGTTTTAGCCATCGGTTTTTCTTCTGACCTCACACTTTAGGGGGCATCTACTACACACCTAAATGTCACACTTAAGTGTCGTAAGTATTGTATTCACCTTATCAAGTATCGTATGCACCTTACTAAGTGTCGCATGCACTTTCTCAAGTGTCATATGCACCTTACTAAGTGTCACATTCACTTTATTAAGTGTCACATGCACTTTATTAAGTGTTGCAAATTCATGACCATGAAGGAGTGTATGTCATGATCCCTAGACAAGTTGGAAGAGAAATATAACATTTGAAGGTCAAAATACCATCTCTTACCTTATATTATTGACCTTTTTGGAGTATCATATACAAAGTGTGATGAACCTTGATTATCGCTCCTTTCTCAGTGTTATGGGAGCAACATTATTGCTCATTGCTCAGTTCTAAGGGAGAGATTATGTGGTTGCAACTAAGCCACCTTATTTGTTGGGAAAAATCTGAGAAGATTGAGTTGGTTTGGGGTCAAGAATTCGAGTCATATCCCTTTGATCCATCCTAGGTGATCCACGATATTTTCATCGATGTGACTTATTAAAGAATTGTATTAAATGAGCATAAAATGAAGTGCACCATAAAGAAGGAATATCTTAATAAGGAAGAAACATATGCATCAGATCTGAACACAAAAAAATTGATAATGGAGTTCGTCCCTGGTGGACTATGTCTCAGAGTCCTGCTCTCAAATGGGTAGGCCTTTTTATTAACTCATCAAAATAATTTGGCAAAATACATAAGTATACCTCATTCTGGAGTTAAGATGTAGAAGATTTGCTCAGATCAGAAAACAAACAATACCACTGAATTCATAGCATCGAAATACCCAGAAACAAATATCTCCACGCCTCGATCTGACTCTGGCACTTTCAGGACCTTGAGAAAATTTGTCTCAGTTTCCGTGCTTGCACCTGCAATAAATTCATGAAAAATTTATCATTTTCCATGCCCCATCCATACGGTCACGCACCCTAGTCTGACCCCCAAGCTCTGGAAAAACCCAATGCTTAAATCAAATTGGGGGAGGATTTACCAACGAGGCCATTTGGCCTGTTGGTTGGAGGATATATTTAAAGTGCTTTGTTGGAGGAGGTTTCTGGGTCAAGCCCGAGGACCTCCATTTTAATACATGGAGTATATATATATGTTGTTTTTTTGTTGGGTCTGTGCTAAATTTGGAGTATGGTTTGGCTTGGTGAATCCCGCCATATATGGCGGCGGATTCTGTTATAAACATAGCGGAATAGGGGTTGGGGCCAACCAATCCCTTTTCCCATTTTAAATTTTGGTTGTTGGGAATGCTTGGGAATTTTCCTGCTGCCATGTGGCAACCCATGATTGGGCCACGTGGCGACCTTTCATTGGCCCACGTCACCACATTTCATGGATAGCCACATCACCTCTACCATTTCATCCTTCCAGGTCACCTGTTGGGTGGTTGTACGGTATGCCACGTGGTTGTACGGACTGCCACATGGAACTTTCCCATTGGTCCACAGATTGACCGAAAAAGTCCAAAATTGAGTGACACATGGAAACCTTTGGTCCTGCCACGCCATCATGCTGATGTCAACATGACATGTGTCATCCTATACATGTGCCACATACTCTGTACGGATGATGAAATAATCCATACTAATGTTGATGTCAGTAGTACGGATGTTGATGCATCCTTGTTTACTGCGCTAGGTCGACCAAAACTTTGACTGCGAATATCTTTTGATACATATCTCTGTTTGATGAGTCGTTTACGTCGTTGGAAATCTTGCAGCGCGCTCTTCGTGATGATGCCAATTTCACTGATTTTTGAGAACTTTGATTTTTTTTCCTTTCTCTATTTGCTGAGGCCATTTTGAGATTTTTGAGGTGCTTCTTCCAATTCTAAGTTATCCTTAATCTTCTTTGGATCCTTTTTGGATCAGACCTTCCCACTGAGAAATTTTTTGAAAACCAAAAGATTTCATCAATTGACAGATAAATGAGGGAAGAGTTCCCTCACCTTGTCCTTCTCAATCCACTTTTCCTTGCTTGGATGTGTGCCCTTTAATCCCACTCGAAGATAATCAACATCACCCCTACATGAAGTCCTCATCCTTCTATCCAGGATAATATCTTCCTTCAACTCATCCAATTACTTAGGAGAAAACTTATTAACTGAAGGTATTGAAACTTCCTCACCCTGATCCATGATCATGGGAGGCTAAAACATTTTCAAGTTTTCTACATTTACAACTGATTAGATATGCATATAAGGTGTAATATCTAAACGAAAAGCATTGGTACTTCTTTTCTCCAAAATAGTGAAGGGCCCATATAGGATGGGCTTGAGTTTCTTTCCTTCACCCTTCAATCTCTCCTTGCTAATGTGAATCCATACTTGGTATCCAACCTGGAACTAATGATCAACCCTATGTTTGTCATGTCGAGCTTTATACTGTGCTTGACTCTTATCCAACTGTTCTTTGACTGCTTGGTGTACCTACTAGATCCTTTGAATGAACTTGCGGGCCCTGTCTTCATTTATTTCTTCATTGGAATCGATATCTTTCCCATACATGAAGTCTAAAGGGACCTTAGGAAAATACCCATAACATGTCTCAAATGAAAAACACTGAGTGGAGGAATGTAAGGCTTGATTGTAAGCATGATGTACATAGGGTATCTGTTCATCCCATAACTTGGGATGCTTGCTGCAGTAGCCTCGAAGAAAAAGTACCATTGTTCGATTAACAACCTCTGTCTATCCATCGGTCTGTGGATGGAAAAAAATGCTCCTCTTCAACTTGGTGTCCATAATTCTCCACAAACTTGTCCAAAAATCCCCAAGGAATCGAGTATCTCGATCCAAGATAATGTATGTGGGTAACCCAAAGTGAACCAAAATATATTGAAAGAAGAGATTATCAGTATGCTCAACAATGATCTACTTTTTACATGGTGTTAGCGATAATTCTTGTCATGGACTAGAGAGCATTTGGGCCTGCAAGTTGCACGAAATGCTCAAGCGCAGCACGGGAGAATCCCTGTAGCAGGTCAAGCGAGCGGGCAAAGTGTCGTCGACATCATCCAAGGTCTTTTTTGCGAAACAGATCAACGGTCGGCGGGTAATTGCACTCAACCGAGTCACGCCAAGTATAGCGCAGAAGTTTTCAAAGAGGTGAACGGTTAGAAGTCTCCGTGGAGAACTCGCGAAGTAACGAGGGTCGTTGATCGCGATCAGTTGATGCGTGGGTTCATTTCTTGAACTCGGGGTTCGTGACTTTGGAGGGCGGACCATATCCTTTAGTTGCGCGAGATCGCGAGTTGCGAAAATTGTGGAAAGAAAAAGAGCCATCGCCTCTCGGGATTTCGCGGAGGGAGAGTGCCAAGGTTTGACACTCCAACTCGTGAGGTCGCGAGTTGCGAGAGGCGCTAGAACTTAAGCCTTAGCCGACGGTTACGTGTGGAAGGCACCAACAGTAAAATGAGCTATATAATATTTCCGAGAAGATCTCAGCCGTCCATCTAGAGGGACATGTGGTGCGCGATTAGGCTCCTCGCCTCCTCACCCCTCATGACTTTGAAGAGCGAGGACCAGCCCCCTTCCAGCCGTGAGACGCGAAGTGCCGAAGGCATCCGGGACTCGGGCCCATAGTCTTGCCAAGAAGATCTCAGTCATCCATCTAGAGGGACACCTGGTGCGCGATTAGGCTCCTCGCCTCCTCGCCCCTCGTGACTTTGAAGAGCGAGGACCAGCCTCCTCCCAACCGTGAGACGCGAAATACTGAGGGCATCCAGGGCTTGGGCCCACAGTATTGCCGAGAAGATCTTAGTCGTCCATCCAGAGGGACACGTGGTGCGCGATTAGGCTCCTCACCTCCTCGCCCCTAGCAGCTCTGAAGATCGAGGACCAGCCTCCTCCCAACCGTGAGATGCGAAGTGCCGAGGGCATCCAGGGCTTGGGCCCACAGTATTGCCGAGAAGATCTCAGCCTTCCATCCAGAGGGACACATGGTGAGCGATTAGGCTCCTCGCCTCCTCGCCCCTCGCAACTCTGAAGATCGAGGATTAACTCTTTCCAAACGCGAAATGCCGAAAGCGCCTTTGAAGATAGGCACAGGGTCACAACCCATGGTCACTTGGGGGTGATAGAAAGAGCTACGCAAAGGGATGAAGCGCCGGGTTTGGATGCAGAGGGGATCACTTTGTTCTCCAGGTGCCAGTTCAACTTGATCTCAATACTGTTTCTCGCTCAGAGTAAATGAAGGTAAGGGGGGGTAGTTGAAACTTCTCCTCAGTCATTAAGTGCGAAGTATGGAGGGCCTGGCAAATGGTTTGCTCGAGAGGGTCCTGTGTACCCATTTTTCTAGAGAGGCCATGCCGAGTTCTCGACCAACCAGAGGAGGCCTGCACACGCTAGCTCAACATTTACTGGCCCAACTACTCTTCCCCTGCAAAGGCCATACGAAGTTAAGGAGACGTCTGACGAAGGACTTCCACCCGAAGATTGATTGAAGAGACGCTACACCTTGGAGGGCGAGCGTGCCTCTGTTGGGAAAATCCGCCCAAGTATATGTACTCAGTTTTGGTATTTTGAAAGGTATCGATGGTAGAGCAGAGCTCTCGACTGTAAATTTTTAACAACCATTCTAGTTCCCCGGAATTTCATGCATATGTGTTTGAGATTTCTTGTTTTATGACAAACAACTTTCCTTTTCCATCTATGTTTTTGCCTAATACCAGAGGTTCCATGATCGAATGCTTCGCATGAATTAGCACAGTTATGTTATGATAAATGATTTGTTGTTGCATTACTATTTTCTCTGGTTTCCTGCATTTGAGTGTAAGAAGATCTTTCCTTTTGATGCTTCCTCTCACAGTCTGTTAGGAACCTGCCGTTTGTAACAGAACTTCGCACTCCTTCCATATAAGTCTTCCATCTGTTCACCCTTTACTACACTCACTGTCTGAAGTTTATAAAGACCTCACTCACCTATGCATTCCTGGCCTAGTTTTGAAGTTGAAATGATATCGTTTTGAGTTGGCTTCCATTCGGTCACCCCATCTATAAACAAACCGTGACATAAAACTGATGGGCGTCGGGCTCTGCTCCTGTTAGCAATCCAGGAGTGACTTCCGTCGCTAACACATGGCATCAAGATACACATCGTATTGAACCTATCCAATACAAAATACAAATAGTCATGATCCCTTTTTGACATTGGTAAACCCCCTACAAAATTCATGGAGATACTCTTCCATGGATTGGATGGAACAATAAGTGGTGAGTATAGCCTCAATTTTCTATTAGTGGGCTTACAAGTAGAACACATCACACACCCCTTTACATATTTACTTACAATTTCTTTCATATGGGGCCAGTAAAAAAAGCTTTGCAGTTGAGCCATATTTTTTCCTACCCCAAAATTCCCAGACACAAGAGAAGTGTGAGCTTCTCGAATTACATGGACTCATTCATTTGTAGGAATACATAGCTTTACAAGATGGTAGAGTAGTTTTCCCTGTAGATATTAGTTCTCTACCTGCGCACCATGGGTTAGCTTCTCAAATACATCTTTAAAATCTTCATCAACATCATATTGTCCCACATAGATATCATGAGATAAAAAAACATTCTTCAAAATAATAGAAGCAACAATAGGAGGTCTAGAAAGAATATCAACTACCTTGTTACTTGTACCCTTTTTGTATTTGATCACCAAACAAAACTATTGAAGAAAACTCATCCACCTATAATGACGAGATTGTTGCAGCTTGGGTTGTGCTTGGAGATACTATAAGGGCTGGTGATCTATATGTATGATTGTTTCCTTCCCTAACAAGTAGTGCTTCCATTTATTTACACTTTGAACTAATGCATACAACTCTTTATCATATGTAGGATAGTTAACAATAACTTGGTTAAAAGTTTAAGAGTGGTAACAGATAGGCTTATGATATTTCATCAATACTTCACCCATGGCATATTCGTTCGAATCTGTCTCGATCTTGAAAGTTTGTTGAATATTTGGCAGTGATAATACTGGTGCGATATTGATCTTTTCCTTCAAAGTGTCGAAGGCCTTTTGTTTCTTTCCTTCCCACTAAAAAGTGTTCTTCACACTGGTTAAGGCATGAAAAGGAGCTGCAATAAATGAGAAGTTTGAAATGAATATCCTCCAATACTAAACTGCACCTAAGAATCTTCGCATTTCGGTTACATTTTTGGGCTCAGGCCAATTTACAATTAAATCAATTTTGGAAGGATCAATTTTAAATTGTCCTCCTCCTACAATATGACCTAAGTACACAAGAGTAGTCTTTCCAAACTCACATTTGTACAATTTTACATTCAACTTTTCCCTTTTGAAAGTATCTAATACGTGATTTACATGTCTTACATGTTCATCCCAAGTCCCACTAAATATAAGAATGTCGTCTAAATATACAATTATAAAATCATCTAGAAATGGCCTAAATACATCATTCATGACACGGATGAAGATTTTCAGAGCATTACAAAGCCCAAACGACATAACTAACCACACAAACAATACCTATTTGGTTTTAAAGATAGTTTTCCATGCATCCATTCTGTAACCCTGATCTGATGGTATTCATTGCGCAAATCCAACCTAGTGAAATAAACAACATTCTTTAATTGATCAAGTAAATCATCTATACGAGGAAGAGGGTATCAATTTTTAATCGCGATTTTATTTAAGGCTTAGTAATCGACACGCATTCACCATGTGCCATCCTTCTTTGGAAACATCGCAATTAGAGAGCCACAAGGAGATGAGTTGGGTTTGATGACCCCTCGATCCAACAAGTCATGTACCTCTTTCTTGATCTCTATGATATCTACAAATGATATCCTGTACATGCCCACATTAGGAAGCAGATAATCCTTCTAAATATGTATTTCATGTTGGATTTCCCTCTTAGGAGGTAATCCATCTAGTTCCTAAAAAATATCATCATATTTAGAAACAATATCAATTAATTCTTTCTTATGAGAAGGATCACATCCTTGGAAAGCATTGAATGTTCTGACATCCTTTTCCCTTACGAACATGAGTACATATCTATTATTAGTGTTTATGAGTCTCTTTGTTTGTCATGCACTAACACGTGTTGTGTTTACCCTCATGCTGTGGGCTCTAACGATATATTCCACTCCCCCTTTAGTAAGGTGATATTTGTTCTCATGACGAAAGAAGACTGTTTTTCTATCATAAATATAAGGACTCCCCAACACTATTCCACATATATCAAGTGGAACAACATCCAAATCAACTTCATCAATCAACTTTGAAGCAACAAAAAATCTGACCCTACACTGCCTAGTGCCATTAAGTTTTTCTTTATCACATACCCAACCAAGAGGATAAGGCTTTGGATGTGGTTTAGTTTTAAGACCCATATTTTTGATAAGTTCTTCATATATCAAGTTTACTTGGGAACCTAGATCAAATAATGTATCTATCTTAGTGTGATTAGATACAACCCTTATGTGAAATAATTCATTCATCTTTCTTTCATCATCATGAGATTCATTATTGGAACTTGAACTAGAATGAAGGGAATCTTTACCGTGTACTGCAACCGCTGTGATATTTTCCTCATCTCCTGAATCAGAACCAAGATATTGTTCCACCGTAGAAATGGTCTTTGTCTTCCCCTTTCCATCGAACAACTTTGGTCTCTCCTTCGGATGTATTTTCCAATAATTCTCATCGTCGTGTCCATATATCTTGCAATGCGTGCAAGATGGATTTCCTTCTCCCTTCTTTGTGGTGGCGGTATTTTTGTCCTTCCTTTTAAAAATTTTAAAATGCTTATGTGGGAAATTGGAAGGTTTCTTCTTCTTGAACATGCTTTCCCCTGTTCTCAAGGTGTGTGGCTTGCACACAAAATTCGTCAATACTTGTGGGGTTAAACAATAGTAAAGTATGATAAATATAACTATGAAGTGCGCCAATATACTTCATTAAAGTTTCATAAGAATCTAAAGGAATGTTCAATGCAAGATCTTTCTTCCTAAATTATTCTGTGAAAGTCTATACATTTTTACCTTTGTCTTAAAGTTTTCCATTCCATCATTGCTTTATGTAAATAACCCAATGGATAAAATTGCTTCCTTATTGTTGATTTAAATTCTGACCATGAGGAAAGAAGATTATCACACTTACTTTTGTCTTGAAGTTTTCTCTCCCACCATATGAGAGCAATGCCTTCCAACTGAAGAGAGGCCAATTGAAATTTAACTTCCTCTTCATTGATATGTTGAACATGAAAATATACTTCAACCTGTCGGATCCAATTATCTAACTTTTCAGGATTATCATCTCCATTAAACACAGGTAAAGCAAATTTTACATCAAGCTTTAACAATGGTTTCTTAAAAGAATCTTTATGGCTAGACCGATGCGAATGATGAGAATGATTAGAGGAAGAAGAGATAGAACTCAGTGGTGAAGATGGAGGCTCAAGAGGGTCTCCTCCATCCCTTTGATTCACTAAAGAATTTTCATCCACTGGCGCTTCCTTTTTCTCCCCTTTCTTTGCCATTCTCTTCTCGTAATCTCCGTACACTTTCTCGACCATATTTGACATGCGATAAAAGACCATATGTAATTTTTTATCCTATTCATCACGCTTGTCCTCTTCATCCATTTTCTTCCTTCGGGATGCATGACCAATCTCTGGGTTGGAAGTCTTAAGTGTTCCTTCACCCTGTTTATGATTGACCCTAGTAAGAATTCACACTCAACAATTCAAGTCAAATATGACTATTCTGATACCAACATGATCCGAGATCTTTTCATTGATGTGACTTATTAAAGAATTGCATTAAATTAGCATAAATTGAAGTGCAATTGATCCAGAATCGGATCCAGGAGACTAATGGGGCTAAAAAAGGCTTAAAAATGAAAGTTCTCAGAATTGAACGAAACCAATTCCATTGCATCTGGCTCGTCACTCTGATTTCTACCATATATTTACTTTCACAAACGGACGTTGTATGCGATACTTATCGCACTCTGATCGTTTTCCCAAACAATGAAAAAAGTCAACAGGTCAACTGGCAAAAAAAGTCAATACTGACGTCAGCATGACATCAACATAGTGACATGTGGCAGCACAACAACAGGATGATTGGGCAGTGACAGGGATCAATGCAGTATGGACAAGTGGCATATTGTGGACCAGTCCAACGTTGACATGTGGCACTTCATGGATCAATGAAAGGGTGCCACGTGGACCAGACATGGGCTTCCACGTGCCATCCCCTCATTGACTGACTGGGCAAAATTTTGCAGCTCATGGGGTTCGACCCCATGACCTTTTGGTAGAACAGAGATTTGGGAATGGACCAACCACCAATGCGCCAAAGTATTTCTTGTTTATTTAAAACCACATTTAATGTAATTAAAGTTAAAATATGTGTTAAGTGGGGGCGAAAAGGGTTGGGGCTAGGCCCCAACCCATGGATTTGCGCATCCACATACGCCCACACCCAATAGATAAGTGCTTCACTTCCGTGGATAAGTCAAGGCGCGAGGGTTATGGGTTGTTGGCACGAGAATTGGGGAATAACCCCCGATTTTATGGGGTTTGATGTGACCGCTTCCCCGTGTAATTTGGTGCACAGTTATGCCTTAGCCATTGGTTTCAGGGATTTCCCCATATATGCACCATATGATCGGGTATTTTGGAAGAAAGGCCAATGCACAACCCCTAGAAGGCTGGCACTTGCCCATATTGTTATTGCATGTGACCATTATAGAGGGGCGTGCGCTGGGTATGAGGGGCTTAGCCCAAATTTATATGCAAAGTGGGTTTTTACCATATGTTTATGGATTTTTTATTGTTTTTAAGCCTGTTATTGGAGATTTTTGCCCATTTTGGGAGATATTGGGCTCTTTTTGAGCCCAGATTTTGGGAGGAAGTTGGGGAAGGATAACCAACTTCAGATTTATATAAACTAGGCCTGTTTGAGGCCATGGAGGACAGTCAGAGTAGAGTTATGCTGAAGCAAAGCCAAGCCAAAGCCATTTTTATGCAGGGGAGCTATTGAGGAGGAGACCTTTGCGGGCCATTTCTGGGAGCTACACTCAGTCTTTTTCAGTTTCGTCAGTTGTGTTGGATTTCTGAGGTCGATCAAAACACAATGAGATCAGAATGGATTCCATTTGATGTACTTTTGATGTACTTTTAAAAAATTGAAGAATTAATAAAGAAGCCTCCCCCATTGAGACAAAGGCCCAGAGACGTAGGCAATTTTGTGCCGAACTCCGTTATCACTTCTCTTGTTATGGTTTTCTGTTCTTGTTTCTTCAGTTCAGTTCTGTATATGAGTTTATGGCTGTGATATAATTGTCTTATCTTAATCCTCTTTCATTAGCTTCTTAAATGGTTAATAAACGCATGCAAAAATAACTCAATCACAGTCATTAAAATATCTTTTCGGATCAACAACATAAAGAATGAATAAATCAATAATGAAGAGACATATGCATCATATTTGAACACAAAAAAATTGATAATGGAGTTCATCCCTAATGGACTACGTCTCTGTGTCCTGCTCTCAAATGGGTAGGCCTTTTTATTAACTCAGTATAAGAATTTGGAAAAATACATAAGTATACCTCATTCTAGAGTTAAGCTGCAGAAGATTTTCTCAGATCAGAAAATAAACAACACCACTGGATTCATGGTTGTTGGCACAGTGGCAGACCCAAGGTTCAACGCTGCAACAACGCACCAACAAAACCCTAACTACCGTCCCTTTCGGCAACACCTGCGAAGCAGATGAAGTCTTACTCAAGGTATAGGCATGGGTGGTTGCAGGAATCAGGTGTCTGCAACCTTAGCTGGGACACAGATCTATGATTAGAATACTTAATAGAGCACTTAGCACTGTCAATTTTTTATTATTTAACCAATGTCTACTTTGCAGATAAAACAAAGCATCTCAACATTCACCCTGATCTAATGTATTTAAGCACTTAACATAAAGAAATGGATTAGATCTAGCGGATTTAAGCACTAAACACATTTACCTCCATCAAATCTGACATCCAGATTCATCATAAGCATAAAGCATAAACAAATATATCTATCTATCTATATCAATCACTTAGCAATTAATACATAAATACATCAACACATCGCACAGAGAAGAATAACACAGTGCTAATGTGGTTCACCCCCACCCTAGGGCTACGCCCACCGACTCTTCTTCTTTATTAGCTTCAATCAATCATCTACAAGAACATAGCCACAAAACCCTTACTCCGCATAGGACAGGAGATCTGCATAACTCACTAGATCCTCCTTCCTTGCGTTACAACACAAAGCCCTTCACAGTCTCTTACAATGACTTGCACTTATCTCTGCAAGTCTCATACAATATGCACACAGTCTTACAATTCTTGATCACAAAGATCCAACTCTTAGCACTTAGCCAACTTGCACACTCTTGCGCACTATTCAACTACTTCTTACATTGCCTAGCCTTCTATTTATACATACAAAATAGGCCTAAACATGGGTAAACCCATGGGTCGACATCCCATACCCATTACATATTCCCAAATCCTAAAAAGGACCCAAAAAGGGGTCAAGATCCCATGATCTTTCCTTCGTCTTGCGCTCCGTCTTCAACAAGCTATCAAAGTCCCAAAATAGGTCAACATGACCAAGAATCTACCAAAACTTGGTCAAGGGTCAACAGGATCCCAACACTCACCTGTGACTCATCTCGAGTCACTTTGGTTTGACTAGCTCTGCTTCGAATGCCTCGATCTTGGCTCGAGATGCTTCGACTTGATGTTGTGCTACAACCTCTTGTTCAACGAACTCTTGGATAACTTCATCATTGATAGGTCCCTCTAGATGATGTTCAGCTGTAGTGACAACCTGCTCTAGCTCTACTCCTTGGCCTTCTACCTCTGTAAACAATTGATAGGCCTTGTCTTGTATGGGTTGGAGTTTCTTAGTTACCTCCATAACTCTACTCTGGATAGTATGGATTTGTTGTTGTGCATTGTGTTTCTCTTGGGAGTGCTTCATTGTTTTCACAACTAACAGGGACTTCAGTTGCACCTGTATCTTTTCGGATTGATACTTCGCCTCTTGGAGTTGCGAATACAGTGCCTTCAATTCTTGGTTCTCCGTGAGTTGTTCATAGGTCTATGCATTGCGATCAGTAAGATGCTTACATTCCAAGGTAAGAGCCTTGAGCCTTTCAACTGCACTTCTGGTGGTTACTCCCCTTTGGTCTCTTACATCTTGTGGGGTCTCGGGTACTGCACATAGTTCCGAGTCTGTGATGCATTGTTGTAGCTGCCGGATCACTTCTTCAGTTGCACTACTTGTTGTGGAACTCGATCTCCGGCCTTTAATTCTATGATTTTCACAGAGCGAAGTGATCTGTTGACTACTTCCTTTACTTTGAGTTGATCCGCGAGCAACTGTTTCTTTTCTTGCTATAGCTGTGCTTTTTTTTCGTGAAAATTTGCTTATAGAGAAAGCTTTTCCTGTTCTGCAGCACTGCGTTGCTCTACTAGTACCCCTTGTACTTGTGTCAAAGCCGGGGTGGCTTGCATTGTTTCTTCCTGTGCTCGTCGAAGGAGAGCTTCGACTATATCGGCTAAGCGGTGGAGTTGAGCTGGATCATATCCCAATTCTAGCTCTCCCGACACAGTGGGGACTGTGCGGTTGGACTGTAGGGCTTGTTGTACCCCTTGGAGTTCAGTCTCAATTCGATCATACAAATCCTCTTGCTTTGATTCTTGTTTCTCTGCTATTTCCAGTGAAGCATCTTGTAGGGTTGCTATGAGGAAGTCAAAGTCATTAGAGGTGAGGACGGTCTGCATCTTGGTCATGGTGGCCTTCACTTTCTTCCGGGAGGAAGGTTTCAAAGGCAAAACTTTCCTCTTTTTCAGGGGATCAACCTCGTCTCCTTTCTTTTGTTTGACTTCTTTGTCATTCAACTCTTCACCATCACCTCCTTGCTCTGGTGATATGGAAGCAGTCTTCATGGATGCACTGTCTATCTCTTGGACCTCTTCAGTCTTCTTTGTTCTTCTTGGTCCAGGTGTATCCTGCGTAGTTTCTGGGTTGTCGATGTTAGATATGTCCGCAGGGCCTGCTGGAATAAGGAGGTCCACTGACCAGTGCTTTGTCATCTCCTCCAAGTCCTCCTCTGTCATCTTATAGTAGGATTGAAGTTTTTTCTTGTGTTCGTTGGTGCACGCTATGATGTAGATACAAGGATGATCTGCGTTGAAATTCATCAACGGACGAAACCGGTGTAGAGTGTTCGGAGTCATGTGAGGCTCGGACTTGATGGATATCTTCAGCTAATTGTAGTAGGTATGAAAAAAAAATTTGACTGCCACTATTTATTCATATCATTGGAGTGCCACAATGTATTGAACTTCGTGGCCAGAGGTTTAAAATGCTCAATATCCAGGAAGGTCGTACCTTCCGGCATCTCCTAGGCAACAAAATCTATAAGGATCAGGAGCCATCTAAAATGAAATTCGTATCCTTGATCCTTTTCTTCTCTACAGTTGAGTTCCAACTAGTTCACCAGGTACTTCGCCCAGTTCATCTGAAGTCCTTTCGTGCACTTTCCTGCGAGGTCGACTACAAAATCGGTAACTTGGGTAGGGTGGTTCTTTCGTACTAACCTCCCTGCAATAAACTGACAAACAAGGCACACTGCGCCACTCTAGATAGAATCTATCTTGCAGCCTCACGTGCCCTTCTCGACATTGCCATAAGTGTATGTTGGAGCTTCCTTTTACAAGTGGTTGAAATATAATTCTTGCAATCAAAAGTTTACCCCGACATGCGAAGTGGCGATAGCCATTATAGTCCTAAGTCACCATCGCCTAACCATTAAGTGATTCTATCACTTTTATTACCTTTCACTATCAGGCTTCGGGATTTACAAGTCGCAAGGTTTCCAAACTCTGATATGCGAAGTTGCGAAATGGTTTCATAAGTTCACCCAAGTTAGTGTCAGGGGTAAGTCACTTTAAACCCTAGTTAAGCACTGTCGGGGTTTCGTGACTCGACGATCGCTCTCCCAAAAAACTCTACCTTCGTAGCCCTGAGTCACGAAGTCGCGATTTTTATTAACTAAGCATGGGTTAATTAAGAACTTAAGTCAGATCACGATTTTTTAACTAAATCGCGCCATCGCGATTTTGGGTATTTTGGAATCCAAGACTAGGAACGAAATTATCCGAGACGGCTAACGCCGAAAATAGGTTTAGAGGGTTGAAAGTACAAAGTTAAGGGAACTAACTAAATTAATTAATGCCTTAAAGGACCTTTAACGTATGTAGCCTACGGATGAGATTTTTGAATGTTTCCGCATTTCTTTATTATCACAAATCTTTTAAGCATTTATGGCATTAATTTGAATCTTGATGAGTTAATGGAAAATAATATCTCGTTTCACGCCTAAATCTTTCCATTAAACAATTTGACTGTTCTGTCAGCAAGGACTCACACACAGTTGAAAGATTAAAGCAAGGGAGTTTATTTTATTTGTTCAATTTTATTTCTATTTTGCGCGCATAGTTGTTTTTTCATCGGGATAACTTCTTTCCGTGTTTACAATTCTTACTACAGGAGATCTGAACACAAAGTTTTCTATCATGGATCCACGAAAAGAGTCCAAGGCAGCTGCCAAGAGTTCAGGTCAGGGCTCAGATGTTGTTTCTGATACTTCACCCTGAAGTATTAATACTGTCAAAACCTAGACATACATCTCTGACATTCTTTAGTCTGAATCGGTGAATTGTTCAGATGATTCTAGTGATAACGAGAAGGATGATTTGGCCACCAAATACAAAATCGTCATTCAAGCAGAGATGCACAAAATAGCGGCAAGGCCACGGCTCCTTCCCTATTATGATATGATCAGATGGGTGCTAAACCATGTGGATATCCTGACCAGGACTATCATCAACGAACAGAAGGTGACGGTTGGGACTTTTAGACTGGAAAATTTGCTGGCAATGTATCAACTGTCACCCACACCAAACTTCACATACAATGCCGAGTTTCTGGAAGGTTTCAAGGAGAAGGAATGCGAGCAATATGGTGGAACCTTGCCTAAGATGATCAAGGATTGGGTTTCGCACCCTGCAAAATTCAGGGCAGATTCTAATGGTATTTATTCAATCTCCTCTTTAGAGCCACCATTGAGGTATATAGCAATGATGGCCTGTAGGTTGTATGAGAGGGAGGACACCACACATTTTCTCCTCCCGTGGGTGCCTCTGATTTATACAGTTGCTGAAGGTTTTTCATTCAACTGGGTCAAACTGTTGTCAGACAGTCTAACCCATTTAATTACTGAATATCAAGCGCAAAAGGTGAACGAGAAGACAACCTCGTTTTTCATGTCCGCCTACGTCATGGACGCTATTTGTTTCATGACGCATTTCCCTCTAATGAGATGGAGCTGGACTTCGTCTAATGATGAGCCTATCCATGTCTATCACTCGAAACTTTGGGAGGATAAGGCCACATAATTCATATACGATATTTTCAATTGGGTAATGGTACCGATGCATGTCTCCATCTTCGGTAACCCACTGCCCAAGGTTTCATATAGCATCGCCGCCAACTTGAGTAGCGTGGCTGACTGGTATGTAGAAGCATAATTTTCATACATCAGGGTTTTCGACGCCTCTATTCCCCTATATGCTCTACCACTATTCATGCCAGATAAGATGGTATGCCACGAAATTGCCAGGAAAACCGTGCTTGGTGGCATAGGCAAAGAACTTAAAGTTTTTTCGAAGAAGGTATGGCCGCCCTTCCCCATTCATTTTAATACATATTCTTTATTAGATTTCAGACATGCCAAAGCCGAGGCTATGACTTTGGAGGAATTTAAATTGGTCAACATTGAGTTCAGTAAACATGACCCACATAAGGTCGTGAGTAATCACATGGAAAGTTGTGGCCTGAAAAGATACGAACATGAGCACTCGCCTCATGACTACATCTTCCAAGGTGCGAGATCCTATGCCGAGGTCCTAAGCCGGATTCAAGCCCTGTCACTTGGAGATAAGGTCAATATTTTCAAGTTTCAGGAACACCGACGAAGCTGTCTTCCCCCAGTTTTATAGGGTAAGAACCCACAAGCCATAGATATACAATAGACGGAAGCCAAGGACCCACAGGATTCAGGTCTTGACCGGGAGGAAAATCGAGAAAATATAGAAGAAGCCGGGAACCCAGAACAGGAAGACGAGATCCCCATCCCAAAGGAAGGAAGCCCAGAAGTGGTTGCACCAAGCGAGTCAGTCTAGAGCCAAGCAAAAGTACTCCCACAAGGGGTAAGTGTCACGCCATCGCCCACATCAAGCAAGCTAGACACGATTGTTATCCCGCATAAACCATCCAAGGAAATCGACAGTCCCATCGCTTCTATCACTCCCCTACAGTTCACAAAGGGGACCCCTGATGCAGGGTGTATTTTCAGTGAAGAACTGACACCCATTACTATAGAAGAGTTGCCTCTGAACAAATTTTTCTTCGATAAGAAGAGAAAGGCTGTCATGAAGTAAGATATTTACCAAGAAGCGGGCACAGTAGCCAAAAAATTTAAAATACTAGCCGATGGGAAGGCCGTGAAAAAGGAGGAATTCACCACTCAGATAGCAAGGACGTTGGGGGATTTTGCTACAGCCAACCAATATTCTGTCGGATCTCTAAAGGAGAAGTTAAAGTGGAAGAACCGCTTGATCAGTAATTTGGAGGCTAAGCTAGCTACAACAGAGGCAAATGCCAGAGATCAGGTGAACATAGGTCTGGAACAAGCCAGAGTAGCCGATCAAAAGGAAATCAAGTAGCTCAGATCCAATCTCGAGAAAACACATCAGTTGGCCCAGACCAACCGAGCATAGGTAAGCCAGCAAGAAGAACTGATCAGGCAGTTACAGGTAAAGTTGAATTCTGCCGAGAGCCAGGTTATAGATATTGGGATATTTAAATCCCAAGCCATTGAAATTCGAAAAAGAGTGTCAATAGCTCAACAATATTTACTTGCTAAAGTGGAGGCCATCCAAAACCATTGCCAGACCATTGACCAAGTACTGGAAGAAATTTCTTTGAGAGAAAGAGAAGTTGGAGCGGCTTGGGTTGCTTTCCAAGAGGTTGTTATAGCCACGATGAAAAAATAAATGGTCAGTAGTTCCAAGCTTTCCATCCCAGAGAAAACTAGAGGAAATATCTTGCTGAAGGTGTGGGACCGTAATATATCAAAAAGCAGAGAACGAGATAAAGAAATGAGAAATTCTTGTGAAGAAACTTTTGGCTTGATAAATGAAATTTTGTCGGATCTCGACAGGGAAAACAACACTGGGATACTGGGCCATATCAATATATCCAAGCACCTACTCAATATCAAGGAGAACAAGGAAAAAGAGCAGGCTGAAATATCACAAATAAGCCAGACTGATATAGTCCAAGTGGATAAATGGTTAATAAAACCTAGTGTACAGTTATGTTCTATCATCACTGAAGACCGACAAGTAGGGGGAAGGCTGCCACATTTAGCAAAGGATTGTTACACTTTTGAGGCAAACAAACAAGCAGAGCCTTCCAGGTTGATAGCCTAGTTGGTGGAGAGGTGCGTCACTTGCACCAAGCAGGCCAAGGGGCAGGTTTCTGGTGCCAAATAATGACAAGTGTCTACCTGTTCTATTTTTAGAACCCAAAGAGTAAGGAAAGGAAGGTTCTCTAACCGCATGAAGGAGGACAAATACAAAGAAGTGAAACGCTTAAATTTCCCAGTTTGTAACCGAAAACTTCTGGAACGATTGAGATCCAAATGTTTAGAAGTTTGTATAAATATGCATTTTGAAGTGAGAACGGAGGATGGACCTTTCTTGGCCAATTGTAATAGAGACTTTATTTCTTTTAAAATTCAATACAAAGCAATCCAAATATTCCTAATTCCATGAAGACCGAGTTATGAGTTTTGTTTTCTCTGTTATCTTACATTAAATTTCATTTCGCATATATTTCTGATGAATTCTTAGCTACAATTTCGTGCAACTTCTACTATGGTGACCAATTTTTTAGTCATTTAATCGCCTGCAGTTTTTCCTCTGTATCGGCTATCATCAACTACAAGACCTGTGAACTTTTTAGATCTCTATATTTTATGCTTCGTCAAATTACTTCTTGCCTTTTTCGTCTTCTGTTTACAGGGAGAGATTCTCCCTTGATAGGAGTCTCGCATTGTTGACGGCTTAATGTTTTCTCACATTTCATACATGATTCTTTAAAAAGTTAACTTGGTTACGGGAAAAGGCCTTTGGTTTTTGTTCTACCTTTAACATCGAATTTCGAAAGTTCTCTTTTATACGGTCAAAAAATTGAAGTAGCATTTTAAACCTCGAACTTTCTTTTCATTTTTTGTTCCTCCATGACTGTGCCCTTTACAAGACAACCCAACATTGAACCCAACCCATCGGATCAAACCAACATCACTTTGAACCTTTTTGACACCACACTTAAAACCGCCATCACCCGAGTCGAACTCGAACGTTCATGGGCTGTAATTGAATGGGATATAAGTATCCAAGAACGTTTGGAAGCGAGACAGAGACAACTTAGAAATCAGCCTTAGCTTCCTTTTCCCGAAGGTTGATTTTTCCCCTTTTTATCTTTTACTCACTTTCGGATGCCTAGACCCTATAATTTCTAGCCTTAAGTATAGACTCTGGTACAACATCTTTCTGGCATCGTTGTCGGGGACGAAGTTACGAAACCTTTTCCTTGGGAGAACGACATTTTTTCAAGTTTCTACCCTTTGATAGTGAACAAAGAGTGAACACCTTCTAAAGGCTATTTTTATCATTCACTTGGCGACTCCACGTTTAAGTAAGCTGGCATCCGGTTGAAGGAACAACAGACAAAACCCGGATGGTAAACAGACCACGCCCGTTTCCGATCCCAAAAGAATACTGAAAACAAGAGGTTCCCTTAAGCCAACTACTGCAGCCTACCAGCTTAGGTACACACAACCCAAGGCCGAGATTTATTTTGAACCTCTAACTTTGCAAGAATCCCCCCTAAAACCCCCAACCCAACTTTAGCTCTCCCTGAAGATAAAAATGCAATTTATCTGACAACCTCTAGCGTACATAAAGGTGAGAATCCCTCAGTAATTTATCAGCAATCGATATCTCACCAACCCTTCAATTCAATTTCCCGACCTCACCGAGTCTCGAAGAGTATACCATATACTTAGATTCCACGCCCGCGGGTTCCCTTGATTACATCTCTTTCAAATCCGAGGAACCAAGTCCTCGCATCCCTTTTCACCCTTCTTCAGTTTTTTCATCTCTTGAAGGAGCTAAAGATTCGCTTTTAGTGTTCCATAACCCTCTGTATAACACACCGTTTTCCTATCCAATACTACCGATTGCGGCTGCGGGAGGGGGAGGTGGAGGGGTTCCAGGAGGAGGAGGTGGAGGGGCTCCAGGAGGAGGAGGGGGGGGCCATGGGCCACCCCTTCCTACCAGAGTTTTCACTAAAGTAGCTTCCAGATATGTTCCTATGGTCCTGCCTGCCCCTCTTCACGACCTTCCTGAAAACTACATGAAAAACTTACCTGAATTTACGGGGGAAGGGGACCTGACCGCGACCGAAAATATAAATTTCTTCGATCAGTTCGTAGATATCCTAGGTCTCGAACACGAAGATGTATATTCGAGGTTATTTGTTCAGACTTTTGAAGGACAGGTATGGACCTGGTTTCGAAGTCTGCCCGCAGGTTTGATATTATCTTATGATGCCCTAGAAGACTCTTTTCTTAGACAATGGGGCGAAAGAAAAGACCATTTGTATTATTTGCCGAGTTCGGGTATTTAAAGAAAAAAAATTCGGACACTGTTATGGAATTCATTCAAAGGTTTAAAAAGTTCTATAATAAGATCCCAGTCGAAGTTAAACCATCCCAACTTGCAGCCAAGGTAACCTTTGCGGGAGCCTTCGAACCCGATTTCGCACTTCTTTTGAGAGAAAGGAGAGGGACTACCCTGACCCGAATGCAAGATGATGTCGTGGATATCGAATCTAACATGATGGCTTCTGGAAAATTAAAAACAAAAGTAGAACCGAGAAACTGAGAAACCAAACATTTTAGGGAATAAGCAAGACCCTCAGGGCCTAGTAGATCCTCAGATGATAAAATGGATGACATGGCTAGGATAATTAAAGAGTTATCAAATAATATTTCCAGAATGGAGCTAGATCAATCCAAGGAAGATCCTTTCGTTAAGAGGGAATTTAGAAGAAACCCAACCCTCAAAATCAATAAAAACAGATTAAAAATGAAGACCAGAAAATTCAAACTCCTTTAAAAAATGAAAATTTTATAGGAGGAAACGACCTGCAAGATTTCGAGGATCTGGAATAAGACGTGACAAATTTGGGTGATGACTGCACACAGCCTTATTTAACTAAAGAAGATTACGAGAAGTCCTTGGACACTCAACAACCGTCAAATAAAGATGATGACATAAACAACACTGATGTTTCTGTGTACCAACAAATGACCGATTCTATAATAGTCGAGGTCCAACATAAGTACAACCTGAGGCCTAAAAAAAAACCTAGGTTGACTCCTCAACCCAAGAAAAATATTCCTAGAGGTGAAATATACGAGTCTGCCTCAAAGGAGACCGAGATACCTAATAGCAAAATAAAAGGGGTGGATTCGCAGAATCCCAAAGTAAAAGAGGTTGAGACCCAAGCAAAAGAAATTAAGACAGTTGAAACACATATACCGGTAAATAAACTCACGGGAAATAAATCAACACAAACAAATAAATTAGAAAAGAAGGAGTTCGAGGCTTCAACCAAAGAAACGAACAAAGGTAGTGGATGTTTCAGCCTTGAAAATGAGATAAATAAGATCAAAATACTAATCCCTCTGGTTGAATTAACAAAGAATCCTGTGTATCGAAAGCAGATAACCAAAATGATAGGTTTTTCGGATCCAGAAAGTCACTATGACATGATAAACTTGGAAGATGATAAGCCTAATATCACTTTTGGTCCACATTTCAAGGGTGCCAGAGACATCGTTGCTCCCTTCTATATTACCCTAAATGTGCATGATCGACTGCTGCATAACTGCATGCTAGATTCTGGAGCCTCACATAATGTGATGCCCAAGTCTATTATGGACAGACTAGGCCTCGATATCACTAGGCCTTATGGAGACCTCTACTCTTTCGATTTAAGGAGAGTTAAGTGCATGGGTATGATAAAAGATTTAGTAGTCACTCTTGCACAGGTTCTGGTGAAAAGCGTCCTGATGGATGTAGTTATCGCCGATATACCTCCGAAGTATGGCTTGCTACTATCTAGGTCGTTGGGAGCCAAAATTTGGGGGTCTCTTCAACTAGACATGACCTACGCCACAATTCATGTGTTTAGTGGACAATTTACTCGACTATATAGGGAAACGAGGCTAGAATACACAGTGAGCGACCCACAGAATCCTAACAATTATCCTGTTTATGTTGCCGATCAAGATCTAGGGAATTGTATTTTGTCTTTTGATGATGGTGTAAATAGTTGTACAGAAGACAATTAAATAAATGAAAATGAATAAGGAAAGATAGGCGAAAATATGTATAGCACCGGAATTTAGAAAATGTTTTTTGATGGTGCCTTGTCATACCTGAAAATGAATTTGTGATTCCTTTCTCTTACAGGCTTCAGTGGGATATAAACTACACCAATAACGTATGTGAGTATGAGGCTCTAGTCTTAGGGTTGGAAGCTGCCAGGAAACTAAACATAAAGAACTTGGAAGTATACGGAGACGCGGAGTTGATAGTGAAACAGATAAATCGGCAATACCAAGCCAAACACCCAAGATTAAGATCTTACAGGAATTGCACCTGGGATTTAATAGAAATTTTATTCTCATCGGAAAATGTTCATTTCATCCCACGCTCTGAAAACTTGCAAGCCGATTCATTAGCCAAAGCAGCCTCAACATTCCCCCCCCCCCCCCCTACAACTTTCAAACTAAGGTATCACATAGAAGTGAGGAACAAACCTTCCATACCAAACAACATCCAACACTGGAAAGTGTTTGAAGATGACGAAAAAATCAGGAAGTTCCTCGAGATGGTGGACGACTTCGCCGAAACTCACGTTGACCAAGAAAACCAAAATGACCACACATGGATCATCCAAGAGGGAGAGGATCCTCAGGGGTTCGAGGAAAAGATCGCTAATCATCACATGTTGGTATTAAAGAATAATCAGATTCCAAAGGGACTAATCCCTTTGGAGAGACTGTTCGAAAAAAATGATATGCCCTTAAAATCCGCTTTGCAACCCCAACCAGAAGAGGTTGAAGACTGCGACATAGGGACCGAAGAGGAGCCTAGGATAGTAAAAATATCAAAGTACCTTCCTCCCAAGGTAAAATCAAGTATAAAGACTTACTCAGGCGGTATAAAGACGTTTTCGCTTGGTCATACAAAGAGCTGAGGACCTATGACACCACTGGGATTGAACACAAGATACCCCTGAAGCCTGGTGTCAGAACTTTTAGACAAAAAATCAGACAAATCAATCCTATTTTATTGCCCGCGGTCGAAAGGGAAGTCAAAAAACTCATGGACACAAAAATAATCGTACCACTGAGATACTCCGACTGGGTAGAAAACCTGGTTCCGGTTAGAAAGAAAAGTGGGGAGATCATATTGTGTGTTGATTTTAGAAATCTAAATAATTCCTCCCTCAAAGACAATTACCCTCTACCCAAAATGGATCACATTCTAGAAAAAGTAGTTGGGGCAAATAGGATGTCGATGATCAACGGGTTTTTTGGGTACAACCAAATTGATGTCAATGAGCATGATAAAGAAAAAATAGCCTTCACCACCCTTTGGGGTACATTTATGTATGGCAAGATGCCTTTTGGTTTAATGGATGCACGTGCTACTTTCCAACGTGCTATGGATATCGCTTTCATCAGCGAAAGGGACAAATTCATGGTTATCTATCTTGATGATCTAACCGTTTTTTCTAAATATGATGAAGATCATCTGATACATCTCAAGCAGACGTTTGAGAAATGTCGCAGGTTTGGTTTGTCTTTAAACCCCAAAAGCCTCACTTTGCTATGCAAGAAGGTAAACTCTTGGGCCATATTGTGTCTCGAGATGGAATTAAAATTGATCCTAAGAGGGTTGAAGCTATAGACACCATAAATATCCCTAGGAATGTAAAAGAGTGTTATAAAAACAGGACTGCGGAGCAATAAAATAAAACAAATGCGGAAACAAAACACGGAAGATACACAATACAAGAGAGACACAGATTTATGTGGTTCACCCAGTGTGGGCTACGTCCACCAGAGAAATTTCCAAGTCCTTTCTTTATGATTATCCAGCAAAATGAAGGGATACAACCTACAACAAAACTCCCTGTATCTTCCTCTTCTTTCTCTCACAGTCTCCTCTCAAAGAATACAATACTCACCAACATACATAGCCGCAATACATTTCCCTCATAAAAGAGGGTTGCCTTCTAGGGCAAAAAACCCTAACATAATCTCTATCGTTAGATCTGTGACGTTATAATGAATGAACCAGATTTACAATGCAATTTTTACAAGGCAATTTTTGCTTCAGGGGCTTCGTCCCCGAACCCTCGCTGGGGGCCCACTTTCCCCCAGACCCCCCAGCCGGGGGGATAGCCCCCCCGGACCCCGCAGAGGGGGTACCCCCCCTCTGCACTCCCC